>VZRU01020551.1:279544-312004 GCA_013398155.1 Pedionomus torquatus | reverse complement strand
GAGTAGAGGGGGAGAATCACCTCCTGAGACCTGCTGGTCACGCTTCTTTTGATGCGGCCCAGGACATGGTTGGCTTTCTGGGCTGCCAGCACACACTGCCGGTTCATGTGGAGCTTCTCATCCACAAGCACTCCCAAGTCTTTCTCCTCAGGGCTGCTCTCCAGCCATTCGCCACTCAACCTGTATCTGTGCCCGGGATTGCCATGTTCCAGGTGCAGGACCCTGCACTTGGCTTGGTTGAACTTCATGCAATTTGCACTAGCCCACCTCTCAAGCCTGTCCAGGTCCCTCTGGAATATCCCTCTGATATTTTTACATTCCCAAAATACAGTCTTCCTTATCTAAGCTCAACAGTTTCTGACCGGTTTGAAGAGGAAGGGCAGTCAGACTTCTGGTAAATAGAGTCAGCACAGAGGGAATCATCAAGGAAAATGAAAGAACAACAAGCAGGAGGGTGAATGGCATGAGCTGGTGGGGACAGGTGAGGAAGAACTGAATTTCTGCTGCAGTTGTATAATGTAGGTGAAAATGGGGAAAGCTTACAATACCTTAAACAGCTAGAAAAAAAATGTGAAATGAAGCTTGTTTTCATCACAATATACCAGTGTGGAATGCAAATCATATTGCAAAAAGGTAACCCCCCTGCTTGTTTCTTGAGCATGTAGTAGATGTGAGGTGACCAGGACTGTTCAGCAACTGTACCCATACCAACCCCTAAGGTAACTCAATTCAAAACCCTTCTTCTGCTAGAAAAGCTGCCTTGCCAGATGATTTGTTCTTCCTCCTCCTGTCTGGAACAGAGCTGGCTCCCAGCAGGCTGGGAAGGAGCCCAGCACCGACAGTGGGGAGATTTCCAGCCAAGGGTATCTTCCTGGAAGCGGTTCTTTAAATAAACTTTACAGTCCATCCTGCCTATGAAATTACTCTTTGTAATTTTGATACTTTGTCAGATCAGCAAAATGGACTGGCACAGCTTGTCAAATAAGACGGCAAACAGAAAGTTAGGGTCCAAATTCATTCTTCAGTTTGAAATGCAAAGTGTACTATGTTACAGGAATACAGAAGGCTAATGTAACAAGGATTGCATTCTCCCCTGAGGTAAAGGATTAATTTTAAAACACGCTGACACTTTGGTGCAGAGCAGTGACTTCATCAGAATAGACAAAAATGAGAAAAAATATTATTTAGAAGATCTTACCTCTGGGCTGGATCATCGTATGTCACAAATTTGGATTAATTTAAAGAGCTAAAATAGCTTTTACCAATTCCAAATTCACCCATCTCCCATGGTCTGGAGTATTATAAAATATTTCCAAATTTTATATTTCCTAATATTTTCCAAATGTTGTTAGGATTTTAGGGAAGGGAGATGTTCCTTTTTTTCTGCTTTTTACCACTCAACAGTCTTTCATAAGGTTTTCTTCTTGATTTGACAGAGAAACTCTAATAAAATCAAAAAAGCTGATCTGTTAGTTCTTGCTAGCCAACATTGCAGAATGTCAGAGGGGAATCATTAAAGAATTGGATATTAAAAATCTGTAGTCTTAGAAAACCAGATATAAAATAAATGACAGGAAGGAAACTTTCTGCTCAGTACTGTGGAAAGTGGCTACTGTTCAAGGCACAGTTCAAAGTGAAAGAAAGGGAAAGTGACTGTTATTAATTTCCACAGTCTTGATTAATTCATTCATTCTCATAACGACAACTTTCTTTAAATGTCCACTTAGCATAAAGTTAAATTATCTACTTGAGACTGGGAAAAATAACACTCATAATCTAAAATTTCATTTATTTCTGCAATAGTGCTGTGTTATTTTAACTCAAAGTTTCATTGTAAAGAGTGAACCAGAAGCTCATAAGCCACATTTCTACCATCTCTCACAGCTGGGCCAAAGCCTACACCACTGGCAAAGACCATCTCACTTGCTCACTGCTCAACGCACCTCATTGCTTGGACCTCACCTTCCTACTGGGGGAATTATTTCACCGTGGAGAGAAGTCAATGACTAATAGTGTTCACTCCTCATAGGCAAGGAGGGCAACAGGATGTGTGAAGTGTGCGGAGATTCATCTCAGCACAGCAGAGAAACCCAGAGCTGGATTGTCTCCTAGCACACCCTGAAACCTTTTTCTGTTGATAATATGCAGGGAGAATGTGAACAAGTTGTAAATGTAAAGATAACTATGTTTCTGAACTCTGAGAAGCTGTACACACCCAAAAATATCCAGTAAATAGATTATATTAATAATAGTTTTTTTAAAAAATTACCTCTTTGACCCAGTTGTCTTCTGAATGGGCTATTTTCAAAACATTCATTAATAATTGGAGAAATTACTTTACTGAATGTCTTTGAAAATTCAGCTGCAAAACATCTTTGCCTTTCCATAGTTACTGTGACAACTATATCTTTCAAAAATAATCAGTCACTCAGTTAAATATGACCTATATCTCATAAAATGGTCTCTAATAAATCTATGCTTTTTATTTTGTTCCCTTACTGAATCTTTTTGAAGTATTTACAGTGGTATCCTGACCACCCATGCACAATATATGCTGGCTTACTGCTGCCCCTTCCTAAGCACACACACTATGCCCATGTTTCCTAGTCTCTACAGATGTGATTATCTACCTATGCTTATCAGTAGAGGCATCATTCATTTTTTACCTGCTTCTTTCAAAACTCTAGGGGGAGAGTTAGCCAAAGCCACCTCCTTCAAACTCTGCCTAGCTCAAGGGCCTTTAATCTTTCCCAAGTCCCTAGGCAGGTATTTGTTTAGGGTGGAATTCCTCTTCTGCTGAACTTTGAGGACCTCTTGCCTGCCATGTGCTGCTTGCTCTGTTCACCTTGTAAAGTCTAGAGGGAGAAGAGAATACCTTGTGCTGAGAAGCTTCTTAGGTGAAGTTTGCTTCTAATGCTCTTTTGCAGATTTTTTTTGTGGTTAGCATTTCCTACATGCTATTATGTAATCAAAATGATCTGCTAATCAAGACCCATGAATACCTCAGGACCCACCTGCCCACGGATTGTTTTACTGGGGCAGCAAGAAGTAACACTCATAACTGTAATGGGGTGAATTAAGTCAGAATGAGCGTGAAGACGAACTGACCTGGATGGAGGTAGCTCTCAGAGTAAGGTCCAGTGATGCATCACTCCACTTCATGTTGGGTATTGAGCTAAGTGCTCAAAGTCAGAAATGCTGATGGGGCCTAACCTGTGGCCATGGACACTTCCCAGTATGCAGAAGGGAGACAAGTGTGTTCCAGCCAGTCCCTGGTCTGGGCAACTGAGGGACCAGCCCCCTCGTGAGTCAGGAAAACTTTCTGTTGTGCAGTTATGTGGAGACCCCATGTGTTCATGAGAAAGCACCATAGAATTATGCAGGGTTTAGGGAAAATACTTTCAAAAATAACCCATATCTTCATCGGGAACCAAGGTTAACTAGTGAAACTGAGCTCTTAACTGAGACACTTCAGGCTAGTTGCCTAAATTTCAGTGGAACGTATCCAGGCCTAACATACACACTAATTCTTCTGGGTAACTGCAGACATAGCAACATTCATTATTTCCATGAAAACACTTGCTAGTCGATCTTTTCCATACAATATCTGCTGGCAGCCCAGACAGAAGTGTGCTCGTATAATAACAAAACAGAAGAAAGTTCAGACGAAGATTTGAATGATGCATTTTGCAGTACTTGATCAGGCTTGTTAAACTCAATTCAAAATATAACAAGAAGATGCTCTTTTTTTTGAGGTCTGTTTTTTTTTGTTTCTTAAGAGCAATTATCTTAAAGGATAAGTTAATTTCTTTTACATGCTGCTAACTATGAATAGATCTAAAAAAAAAGAAAAAACATTACTACTTGCATAGTTCTGTTAGCATAAACTCCTGTAACCTTAACTTAGCCCTACAGCCCTGTGACTTGACTTTTTCCTAACTTGACCTCCAATAAGATGATACTACTTGCATTCTGTACCGGGACTTAAAGCTATTTCTTGTTCAGCTAGTGATCTACTCTACTCATGGCAAGCAATCCATATGGATTTAAACCTAGCTGGGACTGATAACCTCCTTGCTTTTTATGTTCAGTAGAGGTAACTCCACTGCAGCCACATAGTTGTTTATACCAGTGTCTATGAGCTATTGGGAACAATCAAAAATGTTGCTACCAGCAAAAGCCATGACTGACCACAAGTGCACACAAATATCCAGCAGCTTGACTTCTTGCACATGTACAGAAATAAGTGTAATTACATGAATACATAACTCATTTTGCTGAATCCTGCTAAGAAGAGCTGACTTCAAGATTCTTTTGTTTTGAATTTTGAAAACCTTTCACAGTGTTACTCCTACCTCCTCATCCAAATGCTTAAGTCCCTGTACATTTAAATATCAAATCTTATTTCTCATTCTCAACTAGTAAATCTCATCTCTTTCTAAATCCCTCTTGAAATATTAGTGCTATTGTGCATGTTCTGTCATAAGTATTACTTTGTGGATTACATTGCCAAAATGCATTTGTGATCTGTCTGAACTTAGCCATTTTAAATCCATCCATTAATACACATCTGCTCACAGCTAAGCAAAATTTTCTACTGGAATTATAAAAGATAAACTTCATAACTAGTTATTGTGATAGGTGTTTTCTACGTGCTCTGTGGTTTTTTTTACTTCTAGACATGGGAGTTTGTGGATCTCATATCCCTGGTTGAGATGAGACACTTGGTTTTGGCTTCTTTGGCCCCCAGTGAAGCAATTTTGGTGGGATAGGTTTTCACCCCATACTGGCAGTTTTGAAAACTATCTAGTATCTGAGGGGATCACAGCAGATTTGCTTGGCAGAGACACAGCCTGAACTGGTGCATATGTCCTGGCACAAAGCTGTTCAGTCTGGCCAAATCCACTCTTGAACTTGCAGAGGGGAGGTGATGGCACCATCAGAAAGTTTCTTCTGTCAGCCTCCTTGCTCTGCCAGCCCAGGCAACTGGGTTGAACCCTTCCACAGATGTCTAGCCATTGCTGTCAAGTGATCTATGATAAATAAGAAAGTTGTCTTGTGCCAGATGACTGGTAGTAACAGTCTGTGCAGCTGTTTCTGCCTTGCTGCACCTCTTAGGTAGTATGACTGAGTTTATGCCTCACTAAAATACCCTCCAACTAGAATGGCACAAAATTATTTCATATTTGCTGTGGAGAAAGAGATGTCAGGTGAGACATTGTCTTTGACTGACTGATATGTTGTTTCTCATGCACCTGGGCTTTGGGAGAGTTGCAATATTTAGTAATTTAGTTTTATGTATATTAAGGTGACAAGAATATATAGTTTGTTTTCTGTACATCACAAGCCTTTAAATTTTGCTATCACACTTATTCCAGCAATATTTTCATAGTAAAAACATATTTCAGAAGTGCATTTGATTTGCTTTAAGGGCACGAGAAGAAATGCCCATTTGCATTGTCCATTTGCCAGAGCAGTTGGTCAACCCTCCTGCTGAATATCTGTGTCTTTACTTATAATTGTAGTTTGCCTGTCTGTGGTTCTCAGATCTTAGCTCTAACAACTTTCGGTTCCGCAGAGAGGACTCCCAGCCTCTCCAAGACCACTGACTTTAGCCTGCTGTCACGGGGGGCAGTGTCACCCCTTTCCTACACTAATAGACTGGACAACCCATCTCTGCAGGTCTCTCACTGGGAGAGATCCTTCCCCAGGCTTTCATCATTTTCCCTGATTTTCTACCCTTGCCAGGGTTTAATAACTTCTTTAAAAAGTGCTCAGCAATGCTGGGTATAGGGGAGTATTCTATTGCAGATCTCACCAAGGACCCTCCCTCCTCCAGGCGAAGGTACTTGGATGGCTGTTTATGACTCATGGAAGAAGGGTAATGACAGCAGGGGCTAATCCACAGCCCTGGAGGGTTAAGAGCATTCCTTTGTTTAGTGAACTAAAGCAGTTGGCTGTATCCAGATCATTCCTACTGCCATCACTGCCTTCTCCTGTCCTCTGACCCTTCCAGATCCCATGTATATCACACACCTCCGGCCTTGCCAGATGGCTGCAGCCCAACTCTGTAGTTAGGCTGTTTCACTCCTCCCTCTTACACCTTCCCATAAATAGGAAAATAAGGAAAACTAGGTCTGGAGGATGCTGCTGCACTGCTGGTGGTGTTTTCAAATTCTTTGAAAAGCCTGGTCCAGACTGCTGAGTGCCACTCAAAGTGTACCGGGGGAACACATCTCTTTTTGTGGACCATCTGTGGGCAGGTTACAACTACCCAGTCTTTATTCATTGTTCTAAATGTGGCTGTAAGCTGCAGCTTCCAAGGAGTGTATGAGGCAGTAAGATGTGTTCTATTTCTCTCACCTATGTGTCAAGGTCCCACCAGGCAACAGGGATAGGGGAAGGAAGGAGGGAAAGGATACATCATGAGGAGAAAGTCGGGAATGTCTGTCCTATATGGGGATGCCTGGGGAGCCCAACTCAGCTTCTGCACTGCCTAGAATTTCTCTCTTATACTTTGGTATTGCTTCTGGAGGTTGCTCAAACCAGCAAATACTGTACTTGCAGCAAGCAACCACAAGAAGCCCAAGCAAGATGGAATCTGGGTTCATCTCCCACATCAGATGACTGTTGGTGACAAAGGTGTAGTACACCTCTTTTGGTATCTGTCCCCAATCCTCCTCTATACACCTTTCTAAGTGAATTCAGCAGTCTGATTGTAGCTATCATGTTTTAGTCCAAAACCTGTGGCTCAGGCAGTAGACACAGACTCCTTGTTCATAGCAGTGGCCCGTGGCCTCAGACCTATCTCCTGGGAGGACAACATGGATCCAGGAGGAGTATAACGTCCTTCTTTCCACGTGGAAATAATGCATTCAGGACACTGCTGATTTTCAAAAGCTCATACATATTCAGTGTCTGCTGCCCAGGTGACTGAGATGTTGGAGAGGTCCAAGGTTAAATGAAGAAGACTCATTCCCAAACCTTGTTCCATACATTCTCCACAGAATTTGTGCAAGGCAGAGGCAGAGAATCAGTGGAAAACCAGCCCCCATGGACAGTATTTCTACATGGAGTCTCCAGCATGGGCAGTGTCTGTCTGATACAATTATTCCTTGACTTCCATCAGCTGTAGGGGAGAATGTTCTGTCTGCTCTTCTCCAGGCAATGATAATGATTCCTTTTTCACAACTGCAGTTACCTCCACTTCCCATACCGCTCCGAGCTGCTGGTTCACCTGGTGCCCTTAGTGTCTAAGACAGAAGACAGCCTGGTTTTATCCCCTCTGTTTTGCTAGTAATATTATCCCCAAGGCTCTATCTCTATAAGCATTGCTACATGAATTTTGGCCTGGATCCGTGAGCTGCTTCCCAGGTCAGTAATAAAGAGCAGTCTCGCTCTTTGTACTTGAAGAAAAATTCCTCAATGGACCCTGCCTCTGAAGCAGGATGTTCAGAGCTGACAGCGCTGAGCCCCAGATGCCAGCCCCAGCAAGACGCTCTGCTCTTCCCTTCGTGGTGTCCTGTGCTTGGAACAACATGTACTGCCCTGCTTGAGAAAACTGCCCCGCTGCTGCCACCTCAGGGCAGCTGCCACACCAGTACAGGGGTGTTACAGAAAAAGCTGGTGCAGCAGCTGCTTCCGCTTTACTTTCCACCCCAAACGGTGTGGCAAACTGTGTGATAAAAGGTGTTTATCACCGCTAGACCTGTACAGTCAACTTAGGACCCATCAACCCTGACTCTTCCACCCCGGCTGCATTGCTGCCGTCCTTGCCTGCAAGGACTCACTGCGTTGGCTGTGACAACAACTGTACCTGGCCCCATCTTTTATGAAAATCTTCCTCCCCCTCCCAAAATGAAGTGGCACATCTCATAAACCTTCCTTTCTTGGCTCTGGTGGGAGATGTCTGTCAGGGCACAAAGACAAGAGGAACACATTCAGGCACAGATGTATAGCAAAGCAGATATGACTGCAAAAGAAAGAGGAAAAAAAGGTTGGCTAGGGAACAAGTATTTTTAATAGTGTTCCCTTTAACAGAGCCTAAAGAGAAGTAACACTTCATTTTACCTTTTCTATTAAAGCAAAAAGCTCACCAGTGTCAGTTGTGCGCAGGTGCTATGCACAGTGGGAAACAACCCAAACCAGCATGTGTTCTTTGAAATACTTCTTTTAAACAGACACTAAGTATTTTCAACTTTTGGAGAATGTGGCTCGAAATAACAAGTAGATAAAATATCACCATGCTGTGCGAGGGAGGATATGTGCAGTTATCTTCTGTGATTTCATACTAATATTTAGCTATCGTATAGCACTCTCTCTGCTGACCCCACTGTATAAACATTCAGTAATTAACCAGCACACTCTTTGCTGTGCAACAGGTAGGTAATATTGCTCTTATCGTCCCCAGGCTACAGATAAGAAGTTTAGACAGTGAAATGATGAAGCTTACCCAGACCCACACGGGAAAAGCAGGGAAGCAGGACCCGTTTCTGCAAGACATGTTCGCTTTCCCCCCACTCTGCCTTTAATGTTACATTCTGGAGACACGTAAGACTTCAGGGCAGCCCTGAGCAGAGAGGAGTCCACCTGCAAAAACTCCTAAAGCTGTTTCACACCACTGACAGTTTCTGGAGCAGACGAGGCTCAGAGGGGAGACACGGGAGTGCTGTAAATCAGGACTGAGGCGTATTGGCAGAGCTTTGTGGGAAAGCTTGCCTGGGGTCCGCCTGTTACTGCTCATTTTTCTCAGTGCTTTTGGTGCCTCTCAGTCTTTAAGGTGAAGCGCTGTGCCCAGTCACCTTGTGCTCATCATTAGTAATTGTCCAGTTTAGCTATCATGTGTAGTTTGATTATGGAGATGGTGTGAAAACAAGCGTAATACAAACATTAAACAGATTTACTGAGAAGGGCAGCTGTGGATGCACTAATGAGAGACCGGCTTGTAGGCTTCCTACAGCCTGTTGCGCCCCAGAGGGGACACTGTCCCTCACCTGGGCTTCATGAAGGAGCTGCCTGTCTCCCTTGTTTCAGTCCATTTCCCTTTACTGCCTTTACTGCCATCAGAAGCAGCAAATAGAATAATGCAGAATGGTTNCTCCTTTTTCTTCAAAAAAAGAAAAAAGGAACAAAAAAAAAAAAAAGAAAAAAAAAGGAAAACAAACAAACAAAAACCCCACCAAACCCAATAATATTACACATGTAAAGATTAACTTCTCACATTTTGCACTTGATTTTGCTTTAAGCTTTGAGTGATGAGGAAGCGGAGGTCATGGACCACTGAGATTATTTTCACCACAGGAAATGATGTGAAGCAAAAGGCAATCTTCATGAGGAAATTAGTCAAATCTTGTTAAAACTTCAATTCACCTTAAGGGCTGCATTTTCTCTGGCAGGGATGTCAGCAAACTAAAAAGTGTTGTCCGATTTTTCTCCTGAAGAAATTCATAGATGCAACTATAGGGACAGTCAGTGAAAAACGAGGTTTAGTGAAAGCAGCAGCATTGTGTCGGTACAATATCCCAAAAGTTTTGGCTTGGTTGTTGAAAAGGCTGCTAGTTTCTACACTTTGTTGCATGGAAACTGTACATGGCCAGTGTTTTTCATAACCCAACATGTTCTGATTCCCTTGCATAGAAGACATCCATTTAAACTGCAGCAACGTTGCCATCACTTCCAAAGCAGGCCACGCAGTGCAGTCCTGACTATCTGAGCTCACATCTATTACAAAAATCAAACTGCATGTTTTTTCAGGTGCTGCCATCTTGGAAACAAGGCACATGGGGACTAAAAAATGTGTTTCAGGACTTAACATGAGGCCTGCAATTAGAATTTTTTATTGAATCTAGTTATTGCAAAGTGCTTTCAACTGAAGTGTACATTTGTTTAAACACCTTCAGACCCATATTTGCTCTGGCTGTTGAAGTAATGCACATTCTCAGAGTCAGTAGAAGAATATAGTGCAGTTTAATTGGCAGCATAATTTCATGTAACTGAAATGCCTTATTTAAATCAGTACTGTTTTGCAGAGGTGAGTATTTGAGGAGATTCTGCAAATGTGTTAACTGTGCAGGATAACGTATCTCTGTGGAAGAGTGTTGTGTCATACACAACCACCGCAACACGTACATCCCAGCTCAAGTGCATACCGATACATTTACGTGGTGCAATTCAGAGTGCCTGTGTAACTCAGCCAAATTGCCAAGGGCCTGTTTTCCAGAGTTATCTAGCACTTGCATCTTCAGCTGACTTCAGTTGGTCTTAATTCTGAAAGCTGAAACATCTCTTCAGTGGGAATTCTAAAGGAGTCCAAAGAAACCGCAAAGACCGTACGCAAAACTCTCCTGGCTTCCTTGAAAATGAGCTTTTGGTTCCTAGTTTTGCTGTACAAATGGGAGCTCTGATATTTCCTTGTTTCTAAGTTTTGCCTGTCTGTTTTACATGTTCACATACTGCTTAACCCACTTTGGCTGAACCTTCCAGATGGTAGTTTGGTTTGAATAGCTTAATGTATCTAAAGTCAAACAGCACAATGCCAAGCTCCCAGTTGGACCTCAAGGTTACAGGCGTGACACTGCAGAACAACTCCTAGAACATCTCTCAGTGTCAAATCAGAGCCCCTACATGTCACAGTAAGCTGGAAACAGACTTTTGGCCTGTCCAAAGATGTTAGTGAGACTCAGTCCAGCCCAAATATTTGTGTGGGGACTCCTTTTCCATTAGATCATGACAGTTTAAACATTAAGTGCAGAAAGAGAGTTAGGTGTTAGGAAATTCTGAATGCTGTCTAGTTCTGGGTTTGCCCGTAGCATGCAACACATATATGTGTTATATTACAAATATTACATTAGTAATTTTCTGTATTACAGCACGTCTCACAGTAACACCAGGAAAATCCATAAAAAAGAGAAAATTGGGACTTCTTAAATGGACAGTGTGTCTGTGTGTTGGGTTCTTATCAATTTTCTTGGATTTTTATCTAAATCATTGAGATTTCTTAATGGTCAGATCTTCATATATGAACTTCAACGTGTTCTTGAGAGTGCCTATTTTTTTTTGCAGTCCTTGCAACTTCTAGTTTCAGACTGAAATGAATTAATAGAAATTAATATTAGAGATAAACCTTAACAGCACAACATGTATTTGATCTAAACTCTGTAGCTCTAGGCTGGAATATATGGAAAATTGCTAACTTAATACCTGTGTTGAAAGAACTTGGAAATGTTGATGTATTTACAGCTGTGTACACTGCATCTACCATATTAGCCATATATGTTATAAATGTAATATTGACGCATTAGGGAGTACAGTAAACAGTAGAAAGTCTATGTGAGAGGCAGAGAACAAAGGAAAGAAAAGGTGACCTTCGCCACCCATCACAAAGGCAAACTTCTGAAAAACGGCTGAAATGGGGAATGTGGGTAGTAAAGATAAATGGTCACAGCCAAGGCTTCTAGGGAATATTTTACTTCAGCACATTCTCAGCGCATCCCTCCATTCACTCTCATGCTGGCACCTGGCAGAATACAAGGTAAGTGTTTGCATTGTCTCCTTTCTCTTAGGGAGGATGGGTTAGAAAATCCTCTGTGATATCTCCAAGGGTAGAATCATTTTCACAGTTTTCTAAATGATAGAGTTGATGGCCCCTCCTCAGGCATCATTCCAGGAGACCTCACTGCTAGGACATTTCTCTTTTTACTCCACCTGTCACTGATTTTCCAAAGGTTTCAGTATGATCCTAGGTAGCATCCACTAGACTCTCTTGAGCAACGATAAAGGGCTCCGTTCCTCTGTACACTCAGCATGGGTTTCAGGGCCAGCCCAAACATCCCTGCTAATACTGTGGTTTCAGAAGATCCTACATAGCACTTGTGCAACATTTGCTATTTCTAACCTGGACTCATGGGATAGAGCACAAGCTTCATAATGATCTTGGCAGGAAAAATAAAAAGAGACAGATCTTTTCCGGCTGGTATCGGGTCTGTCTGTTACTCTCCTCCTGTTACAGTAAGTAGTTTCCCCTGCTTTATTCATAGTTCTTGACTAACACTGACCAGATTGATCAATGAGTAGAAATACCATCCCAATGTAAGTAAGTCAGGCATAAGCTGGTGTAATGTTATAAGAAGTCCCAGTGTCTATTCCAGTCCTTTATCCTGAATACTTTTGCAATCACTTTCACCATAAAAACAAAAAGCACAGGAGGTCATGACAGGTATGAGAGGGGAGAGAAACATCCCAAGTATTGAGATTGGCAGCCGGGATGAAAAAGTGAGTGACTTTGTCATTGGTTAAAGTAGCTTCATATACCCTTCTCTGCCTCTGCCCCCCCTCCATCATGTGTAGTCTGCTTTGCTAAAACATAGGTATTTGGTTCTCCGAATCCTTACAGTTTCTCTGTATATCATCCACTATGTCTGTGGCTCATCACTGGGGTAGGGACTTCAGTCTCAAAGAAGCCCAGAACTGTGCTGAGGATCTAATCCTGGAGGAAAGCCTTTTGCAGCACTTTGAGAGGGAAAATTACCTCCCTGAGAATTGACAAGATGCCTCTGTGTACACAATTCACAAACACAACTGCACCTTTGCTGTGACAAGCTATTGCTAGGTTATATCTGATTTGTTACCTATTATCTTTCCTAAATCTTTATAAACTCAATGACTTCCAAATACTTCCCTCCTGCTGAATATGCGGTTAGGATTTTTCCTGAGATATATTAGTTTGTGTTGTTTTCTCAGTCAAATCTAATTGTGCTGTTTCCTGCACATATTTCCAACCCTGAAAGTCCCTTTGGAGAAAGGATTTTTGCATCCTCAGCGGTGTACATGTGAGGAAGACTAAGCAATCGCCCAGGGCAGAAAAACAGGAAGGAGAAAAGTAATAAAGGTTCTCAGTTCCCAGGTCCCATTGATTTCATATTCACTGCGCAGCGTGCAGTGGGAAATCAGCACCGCGCAGGCATGTGAAGCACAACTGATCCCTGAGACAGAGGGAAGGGAGAGCTGGTAACGCATTACCAACCTCCAGCAATTTAAGAATCATTTTGTTAACTGTTTCAACATGCTTGGGTTTTATATTTAAGAAAAATAATAAAATATTCCTTTTATAGTGTAAATAAAATCATTAAATAAAATCAGGATCAGTTATAATGCCTGCAGACTTCCCTCCAACTCAGTGTATTGCTGTTTACCATTACCATTTGTTTCCAATCTTTTATTCAGTTTTCACTCCACATAATAAAGTTCATGTCCAAGTAAAGACTCTGAAGTCTAATAACAAAGAATTTACCACATGCTCTAATCAGTGGGATATTACAGTGAAACCATCCAGGTACCGCAGTCATCTGTTTTAAGATTTCTGCCACATACACACACTTCTCTTTTGTACAATTCACAGATCATGTTGGTTGCTCTGAAATTGCACTGTTGGCAGCCCAGTGATTTTCTATTAGAAATAAAAAAATTTTGCCACTCTGCCGCTATACCCAGTGGTAACGATTTGAAGAACATTTTCTCCAGTTATCAGGATCAGTGCCTCTTCTAATTTTCAGGAGACATCTTAATAGAAAGTACATACCTCCCATAATTTATCAATTTTTTTAAAAATTAATGGCTTGTGACAGGGAAAAAGAATTACTCAAGTGTTCCTCATAACACAGGAGGTGTTTAGTGGGAGTTTTACTTAAGAAATTAAAAATTTTTCCCTTTCTGGATTGCCAAAACACTTCAGAGAAACCCAGTTGCCTTATGGAGTTAAATTGTTTCAGGGAACCTTAAAACTATTTAGTGTGCTTAAGGCCACTACTCTTGTTAAACATGCACAAAAATTTGGTCACAATGACTGAGATGTTCTCTGGGACTCCAGAGGCTTTGAGAAGAGCCTGGGTTATTTTCTAACTCTACATCAACATAATTATGATGTTTCCAGCTTGGGTCAGCTTCAGTTTGGAAAATGCATAGAGTTCAAGAACTCTGAGTAGGTTTCATTCTGTGTTTTTTGCAGTATTCAGAAGTTTGCTGGGTTGAAACCCACACAGATCAAAACCAAAGAAAATGTTCCCATGAACTCCTCTGAAGACCAAGTTTTTGGCAGCTCTGCTGAAACCTGAAACAAGTGTGAGAGAGCTGCAATCGACAAAAATTATTCATCAACATTTTCACAATATATGGGTCTGTTCTATTTAGACGAATATTTTCTATGTGTCAGGATGTATAATCTGTTGGCCTGTTATTCATCATCAAGGAATCTCTGGGCAAGCACTAAGATTTGAGTGTCCATCTTCTTGTGGCCTTACTGCAGAGGCGCTGAGTTCCTACTGATCTCACTGTATTGAGAGCTGTAAGCACTTCCCACCACCAGCTGTGAGACCACTGGTTATGAAAAATGTAGAAATATTGGCTTGTTTACTGTTTGTGTCAAAACTGTCAAATTTGTAGTTCCCTCAGAATCTGTTAAAATGCTTCAGGCATTACAAAACTCTGAGATGACTTCCATGCCAGCCCAGATCAAGCCTAATCAGGTTATGCTAAGTTACCTGAATTTAGTTCTGTTATGAAATGCAGGAGAAATTCCCAGAAATAGCAATAGAAGAAGTTTTTCTTTAGAAAAATGGTTACAGAGGATTTGTATGTATAGCACAACCAATAACAAAAAATAAAGAAATGTGAAGTAATCTAGTAATCATAAATACACTTGCCCCCATTACACTTATCCCAGTTTCCATCACTCTATAAGGGTAAAAAAGTCTCACAATAGGAGCAAGCATGTGCCCAGGTGGCACAAAGAGGGTCAGTGCAAAGGATGGACGAGCCTCCATTCATCTCAGTTCTCTTCAGTATGTTTGTCTTTGGCCTTCCCTTCAGCTCCTTGTGTCTAAGTTTCTTCCCCCTCACCCAAAGAAAGAAAAATGCACAAATGGGTATCATAATTCTGTGCAAATGGTGCCTTTGTGAATATTTGGACGTCAGGAATGGGAAACAAAGCTGAACGTGTCCAGCTCCCAAAGTCCTCAAGAGGCATCTCTCTGACAGAGTTATAGTTGCTTTAAGTGCACCTTCCAAAGCTTGTATTAATCAGAGGTTTCCATACCTTAACCAGGAGGGGAAAAATAAAGGAATGGCAAAATCTCATCAGAGCATTTTGTATCTAAGTGATGATCCTGTTAGCAAGCTGGAGAACCATTCTCAGAGCTACCCCTGGAGCATTCCTGTCCTGGAATGCAGACCAGGGTAATCATGTGCAATAACAGTCAGGAGGGAAAAACAAGAGACTGTCTATAGCCACAGGAACACAATATAACATTGTGAGTAAATAATTTACTAGATGAGGTTGACAGTTTTACTTTGTCTAACAGGAGGGGACGCACATTTAGATATGAATTGACAGCTGCTTTTGGGATGGAAAGGCTTTCATTCACGGTACTGAGTATGATGGATCAGTACCAGCATGAAAATTACAAATCCACGTTTCCTTGCAGAAATAGCTGCTTCTGGGAGTTTTTTAAAATTCGAGAAGGAAAAATGTTGTCATGTGGGTGCCCTTCTGTAGTTTTCACATGCAGGGAAACTCTGAGAGTGTAGGTCATCTGGCTTTTGGTAGACTAAGCCTAAGAGACTGATACCATATGAAGTACAGAAAAGACTCTTAACTGAAGAGTCTCCAAGTAACATTATCTTGGATGTTTCCCTCTCTGTTCCAATATTCAAGTTTCTTATTCAACCCACAGGCTGTTTGCCCAGTGTTGTTCCAGTGCAATGCATAATGCAGAAATACTTGAAAGGAGGAGCAATTAGGGTTCCCATAACAATAAGGGAAGTATTCAGAAAGCATGACTTTTTTAAAGTCAAGGTATGTTAAAACCAGCAGCTTCTATTTTTCAGTTTTTATGTCTCAGAGCTGGCTGACCGCGCTACTGGCACACGGCACGGTAATAACAGCTACAGAGGATAGTATTGCCATCTGGGCCTGATGGAGCTAGGCTGATTTCCCCCACCTGAGAATGTGATCCCTAATCTTTCACAGGTGGATTTGGCCAGAACTAGGAAGTAGCGAGACAAGCACAAATAAAAAAGTAATAGTAGCAAAGATACCACAGCCTTTTCGCATGTAATGAAAAATCACTTTCAGATTTTTGCAGTTTCTTTTCATCTCCCTTTCTATTTTTTTCCCATTTTTGTTATTTCTTACTCTGCCTGTCTTTGCTGATTGTGTACATTGCTCATACCTGCTTACATGGTATCGATGAAACATTACTGTAGATGTTCAGCCTTTGGATGGACTGCAGAGCCTGGCCCTTGAGCCACTCTGCCCCTTATTCTGCTGAAGGAAAACCATTCCTTACATCTCTCTTCATATGAAGACTAGACCTGGGGCACCGCTACCCCCAGACTATCATCTTTAGCTAGTTGAGAGTGGGGGAATTTTCCAGGGGTCCAGCCAAGCCAATGCTTATGAGGATGCAGAGCATACACAGCGCCTGTGCATATGCACAGAGGAGATGATCTAAAAGTTTCCTGTTACTGCAGTAGAGCTACTAAATGTAAATTGACAGAATGCAAAGAATATTATCATGGAAACATCAGCAAGCAGAGTAGCCTGTGGGAAAACATCACAGGAAAAGGAAAAAAGAGTTTCCCTCCACATTTGGAAATTTGGATGAAGTGCTAAGCTGCAGGGGTTGGATCTTGAACTAAATGTCAGTGCTTAGGGGTCGTTGACCTTACCTCTACAGTACTTTATTGGTAGTGCGATAGATAATTTATAGCTTTAAAAAATGCTGGAAGGACATACTCTTTCATGGAACATATGGTTTGGATTTGTGTTACACACATTATTCTTGTTTCTGACAGTCTGTAATAAGTCTATATAAATTTGTTACTAAATTACTATTTTCTAATAGATATACAATATTTCCATTATTTGACGGTATTATTGTCACAAGGGTACATATGTTGAGTCCAAAAGCTCTTATGAAAAGTGTGAGTATGTGCCAGGATTTCATTTTGACATACAACCTTTAATTTTAAATGCAATCATATAAGCAATAAAGCTTCAACATCAACAAACTTGAATTTGTTGTAATAATAGCCTTTTGTTTATTTCCTTCCTTGAAGTAAAATTGACACTGACAGCAAATTGGCAAGGTTAAAACAATCCTGTTATTAAAAGCATTTAATCACAATAAAAAGGAAATAATATGGTTTTTTAAATATTCCTTTGAAGCATGACTGCCTGATTACCTCATAATATCTTTATCTCTTCGATATTCCCTGCCAAGCCTGTGTATCATTCCTCTATCTGGGAAGAATGTAATTTTTGTTCCCCATGCAGTAGAATTTCTTTCGGTGGCTGTGAAATTCTTTCCCATTTCTGATACTCTTGCAAGGATCTCCAACAGTGATTTATCATGGGACATGGGTTTTAATTATTACCATAATTTGCTTTGACGTTAAAAGAATCTGTAAGCCTGTGTCCATTGTTTGGCCAAATGTGACTGTTTGCATAAAGAATAACTTGCCATTTCTTCATGTTGGCAATACTGAGTTCCTGTGGCCAGGAGAAACCAGTGCACCATCTGCTCCCAGATAAGTCAATGGGGTTTTGGCATCAACTTCCATGGGAGAAGAATCAGGTTCCAGGTAAGAAATAGCTGAAAAAGCTGCTTTTTAAGAATTTTTCTTTACTGAAAGCTAATTCTTTCATGAGATTCAGGAAAAATTGTACAAAAGCTTTTGTTTCTTTCATTATACTGTCCTAGCAGCAAAGTGTCACTGCTGAAATGTTATGTCTGCTAAAGACTGCCAAGGTTTGTCATTAAGCATGATCGCTTGGTAATGTTCCAAACCATAATACTTTTATATTCAAGATAATGATATTTTCAGTCAAGTGATACACACTTTTTGCCAAACCCAAGCAATGCAAATACAACGTCTCTTTGGTCATATTGGCGGGACCTGTATTGCGTGGCAGGTGTCCTCCACATCTTTGGTCCCCTGAGAGGTTGATCTGGGGCCTTTCTGGAGCATTTTGAGGTTCCCTCTTGACTTTGAGCCTGGGTTTCCTCTGCAGAAGTAGCCAAGATTGCCTGGAAATTGTGCACATCTGAGCCTCGTCCCAGCAGGAGAAACACTCCTGGATCCCACATTGCAGAGGAAGAATTTATCATTGCCTATTCCCATTATTCTGGCTCTCTGTTCATTTTATGACAACCCATAACAAAACAACTAGCAAATGTTCAGTCTTGCCATTTTTTGTAGTGTATCTTTCAAATATAGTTTGTTATTTTAATTTTTCAAAAATCAAGGTCTGTGACAGGGCTATTCTCCTATTTCCAAGCCAAACCTTAACCCTAACTTTGCCTGTGCAACACACACATCGAAAACATAATCACTCATCCTATTGCCATCAGAGATCTGCAATTCCCCATCAGCACAGAGGAAAAAAAGAAATGGTCTGCTTCAGTGTTTGACAGAACTGTATCTTCTATTAGTAACAAAAATGCTTTGCACATATAAATTGCATTTCATACAAAGATCCCTATGTGCATTACAAAAATAGAATGATCTTTATACTTATTTTACAAATGACCTGCCAGTGTCACAATGAAAACCATTATATCATTGTTCCTTCACCTAGACCTTTTTAATCACTAGTGGCCAGGGCTGAGCTCAAAATTCAACTCCCACACAAGTATCAAACTAGTATTTAACTTTCTTCATTGTCCCATGGTGACACTTCCACGGAAGTAACAGTGATGAGCCTGAACACATTGCTGAGTGATGAGTCTTTGTAAGAGAACATCTCTCCAAGCATTGAACACTCCACTCTGCCATTCAATTGAGCTGTTCTTGGAGTAAAACGACTTATCTAGTAGGGTACCTCTCAGGAAGCTGTAAAACAAAACAGGGAAGGAGTACAGATATCAAAACAGATTGGCATCAAGAGAGGGTAGGTGAAGCCACAGTATTTATTTTTCCTAAAACCCCTATTTTAGGAAAAAAAATTGTTGGGGAAGAGCCTGTAAGTCTTTTCCTTCTGCATGTGCATCAAAAGGTTTAATGATCTTTTCATCACCACAAGACCTTCCAGCCAGGTTACAGGAAGATAAACCATGGCAAGAAAGCAAGGTAGTGCAATTTGCAGCCTGGAAGGTAGAAGAGGAGAACAAGGCTAAGTCCAGAGGAGTGAGATGCCCTTATTGCCTCCTCAACCCTCCAGAGAGTGAGAGTGGGTTTAGTGCTGGAAAGGAAATAATGCTGTGGCAGAGATGCTAGCTCAATCTTCTCCTCCTCCACAGAGTACACCTGCATCTGGGGGTCCTTTCTCCATGTCCATGGTGGCAATGCAACCCTGTACAATTCCCTGCTCCACAAAGCCAACAGCAATATACCTTGGCCTATACATTCCAGAGACTGTGACTTTATACTGGAGGGGAACTGAAACCCATGACATAGATCTTATTGGAATTCTGGACCAAAAGGAATTATTAAATCGCCAACTCTGACTTCTGCTAGTTCATAAGCTATTGGATGTCACAAATAATTTTCTAGTCTTTAGGTTCAGAGAATGATTAAACAAAGAAATTTTGATTTTCAGATAACCTAACAGGGAAAGCTACAAGCAAAGAACAGGGGAGGCAAAACTGCCCACTATCTAGAAAGCCGAGAGGAGACGTGCCAGAATAGTTCCAGCATGGGAATTTTGAGGCAACCTTTCATGTGCCAGAGTTGTGAGAATCCTGTCCATACCCCAGTTTGTGGATCAGTGTTAGTCCAATGTGCAAACAGCCAGAGTTCAGGCTGAGAATCACCTTTGAGATACTATCTCAAAGCATGCGTATCCCTTCTACCTTCTGCTGGCTGCAGTTGATTCCTTGTGTTTCAGGGGAAGGCAAAACATCTCCATGAGCTCAGAAGAGCATACATCTGCCAGTGAGACTCTGCGAGGAAAAATCCTGTGTGCTTGCAGAGGTGGTGAGTCATCTTACACTGAACTAGAAGTGGTCTCAAAGAAATACAAGTCTGATGACCCACTGTCAGTGCAAAAAGAGGGTGAATATGGTTTCACACACTCATAGCTGAAAAAAGACCCAGTGATCAGCCATAGGTTAACTAGTCTCCCAGAAGTTATAACAAAACACATATTTTTCAAAGTCTGTAGTCCTATGTTGACAGTGCAGCATTACCTTTGCCTAGATTCCCTGTAGCAATGATGGTGTTACCTTAATGTCACATGGCAAAAGATAATGGAGAGAGGGTTGCTGATTATAAAAACAGCTATTCTCTACTTTTGCTTCTTCCCACCTGATGCTTGCCTTGCCCCATGAAGTTCCTTGAGAAACAGGACAGTCCTTCTGTCATTTCAGCAAAGACATGGAAGTGCTAGTACCAGCTTTATCAGAGAACACCAAAGCCAAGTGGACATTTATGGTAATAGTAGTGTACAAGAGTGTAGTGTAGAAAAGATGGAATTTTCCCTTATGGACCTTGCTAAACTCCTTTGCCAACACCTAGTAGGGCAAGTTGTCTGCCACTTGTACTTGCTGAGGTACACTTTGGCACAGGTTAAATATATTTTTTAACTTTTCCTAATGATTCTACAGGTCTCTGAATGGATGTGTTGTCAGTATTATTCAAATTTTCCAGTTCCCTGGGAACATAGAATTAACCTCAAAAAATGAATGCTCTCTAGCAGTACTGATAGACATATATTCTCTGTCTTTCTTCCTCAAAATGCATGTACAATTTTTTGGATATCCCCTGACTGGGTTCTTGCATGCAATAATTTTTTTTCCTATGGAATTTGTTCAGTTTAGCTGAGTTTGAGAAATCTCACTTAAGAATTCAAATAGAAATGTACAATAACATTCTGAAAAATTTTAACCTCAAGAGGAGTATCCAATAATTAAATACTGTAAATAAACAAAATCTGTATTTTGTAACTTCAACAGTAGAAGAGGTGTGAAGAACGTGTATGAAAGTTGCTACCTATGGCTGTAAAAAATACATTGCAGTGTCTTATACGTGATGATCATTTCAGGCAACATGACTGTTTAGTCTGCTTTTTCACAGCTGTATGAAACTGTCTAATAAGAAATTTATCCCCTTATAAACCCTGACTGCAATAGTTTAAAATCCTAACACTGTATTGTAGCTCAGTCTAGCAGTTCACTGTTTTTGCCTCAGAGGATTTAGGGAACAACCCTCAGGGAAGGAGCAAAACCCAAACACAAGTTCCCGCATCTGTAAGCAACACATGTCATTTTGTTAACTGCCTACCTTTTTACCTTTTTTACCTACCTGATAGTGATTACCTGGTAATCACTATCATTCTGTGGGCACCTCCATACAGACCACTGCCAAAGTGACACCAGGCTGATGTGAGGTATGGACAACTCTCAGAAGACTGAAATGCCCTCAGACATTGTAAGCCATACCCAGAGGCCAGAAGGCAGGAAGCACAGAGTCTCTAGCAGACGAGTGGAATAAATTTTGAGAAGTGAAAGATACCGTTTCCTTAAACTTACATAGCAAGTGGCTGCTCAGGTAGGAAGCAGAGCTAGGTCTCTATGTGGAACTGATGTGTCTTTCTGCATGCCTCTGGAAAACCTTTCAGCCTATATCTACTTTGAATCCACCTAGCATCAGCTTCCAGCCTTTATACTGTTCTATACCTTCATCTGCAAGGCATTCTGCTGCCAGCTTTACTGGAATTCTCCTGGGATTCGTGTATTTTCACCTCCTCAGGGTCCTCAGCAGCTGTCAGACAACTGAAAAAAGGGAAGTAAAATATTGGCCAACAATGTAAGTATATAAAAGAATAACCAAAACACCTTGGAAATCTGGGTAGAATTATTTCATACACATAGAGGATCTTATTTTGATATTTCTGTTTTAAACTCATTTATTTTTCAAGCACACCTGTGATTTTCACATCTGGACTTGAGTAGGATGAGAAGTCTGAGTCCTTCTCTGCAAAATCAAGTGAAGTTGGAAAACAGACCCACATACCAGTGGCTGCATGACTCAAGGACTGATAGCTAGATGTATTGAATTTACATTGAAGTCCGTCCTTGAAGCCTGTTTCTGTCCAGAAATGAGCTAATGCTGTTATTGCCTGATGGCTCGCAGGCATACAGTCTCTGGAGTGAGTGATGTTTGTTCAGTTTTTGGAGAATTGCTAACAGTTGCTGACACCTTTTCAATAACTTTATTGGAGAGAGCAGGTATGGAATGAAAATGCTCTCATTCCTCCAGACTAGAGTTGATTATAGCACTAAGTCAGCACTAGGATAACTGCTCTGTGTTGCCTGGGCAAACAAAGGTAGCATAATACTTATTTTCTATTCTAGGCAGGTTTGCTTAATTACTGACTACAACTGTAGATTATATGTGGAACATGTGGATAGACCAGTTTCAGACCAATAAACCATGGCAAAGACAGTAGACTAATTTATCTGCTACCTGAAATCAAATAAAAAAAATAACAGAATGCATTTCTTTGTGAGCCCTTGTTCAGTTTGTGTTATTTAGGAAATACTTAAGGATACAATTTCGGGGGGCGGGGGGGGGGGAGGGGAGCAAAACAAAACGAAACAGAAGGTCTGTCAAAACTGAAAGATTTCATGAAACTGTTTGAGGTTTCATAAACCCTTTTTTTCCAGGAATTAAAGAGGAAATTGTGCTGAGAATGCTAAAAGAGACTGGTTTGACATTTTCTGATGGATGTTTTCTTATTTTTAATTTTAAAGGTGTTGGTTTTTTTTTAAATTAAAAATAAACCAGAATTTTTATTGAAAATAGTATGTTTTTATTACCCAGAAATTTCCTCACGTCACAGATGTTTTTCTTTTCAAAATTAACCCAAATTTAAAAATCATAAGAAATTCTGGGAAATTAGTTTATACTCACTTCATAACTCTATCACGTGTAGTTAAATTACTTTATTTTTGGTTGCATTCACTACTTTCTGTTTGTGTATTGCAAAAAGTGAAGTACTCAAATCCAAATAGAAATCTATCTTAGGCAATGAATGTTCAAAGTCATATCATAAGTGTTCCTGGAGGGAACAGCCCTGATGTGATGGATGACAAATCACAAACAAATAATCTTATTTAACACTTGAATTCATGTTCCATTTACAGAGTAAAACAAACTATATAAACAAATTAATGGGAAAAAGTGAATTCACAAGAAATCCAAGGTAATGGAATTTCCCTTTCAGTGTTCTTTAAGTATGTTTTTCTTTGTGACTTATTTGCTTGGATCTATCCATGACATAATATTCCATAGGCAAATAAGTGGTGTGGTCCTTTTCTTAGTATTTCTAAGGCACTTAGTATATCTAACATTCTTTGTTGCAAAGATGCCAAGAATTTAACAGGATTAAAAGATGCAGTCAGCTAATTCCACAGATATTAAGAATCTTTACAGCTGTGTTACATATATATTTTTGTAATCCTACCAGGTGTAGCAATCCTCACATTTCAAACCAGAAAATGACTCAAGGGGAGAAACACATATTTCACTGAATTTTTAATACCAGAACTATTGACTTTTCAGTCGTTTGAAACATCTATGGTGGTAGATGGTATTTGGATAAGTAAACATAGTTAGTCACCTTCATGCCTCTGCAAATCAGTAGTAGTACTTTGTAGTTTGTCACCTGTCAGTGCAATCCCATCACCCCAGATACACCAGTGCTCTGACACCCACAACTCTTCTGCTTGTGCATTTTGCCAAAATTCTCTCTCCCCTCAAAGAGATCTGGGGTGCCAGCAGGCTGCTTGGCAGTATCAGATAACCTAAAGTCAGGAGTTGCTCCATGTCCAGAAGCTGTGGCATGTGTGTGTACTAATTACCTTGAAGTTGCTTTCTTGCTTTGCCCAAAGCAGGTCAGTATGTCAGGACGAGAGGAACCGGCCTCAAGGTGTGTCACAAGACGTTTAGATAGGATATTAGCAAAAATTTCTTCACCAAAAGGGTTGTTAAGCATTGGAACAGGCTGCCCAGGGAAGCAGTTGAGTCAACATCCCTGGAGATATTTAAAAGACATGTAGATATGGCACCCAGTAGCCTAGTGGTAAAGTGGCAGTGTTAGGTTTATGCTTGGACTCGATGATCTTAAGGGTCTTTTCTGATCTAAATTATTCTATGATTCTAATTATCTTGAAGCTGCTTTGTGGCTTCAACCAAAGCAAGTCAGCATGCCAGATCACTGTTGCAAGTGAAGCTGATGAATGGATACTAGGAGAGGTCTTCCAAATGTCTGCAGGAGATACTGGTTATACAGTACCCAGCTACAGTAATGATCGCCAAAAAATGTTTCTACATGATTCCACATGGCTGTGCTTCCTATGCTGTCTTCAAAGTCACACTTTGCTTTTTGACATGTTCATATGCCTGCCTCCAAGGAAATCGCTGGGGGATTTCAAAACAGCATGAATCATTCTAAGTTATGTGTCTAAAACTTTGCATGCCATACCTGTGTTTTGAAAAACAGCCATTGATCCTGCTCATTTTGCTGTGTAGTCACCAAGTTTCATGTATCAAGCATTCACTTTGCAGGTAAAGTGGCTTAACTTATTTTACACAGAGAGCATTTAGAACTGGAGGAGGATGACACAACTGATGCTGAGACCAAGGCCATCCTAGACAACACTGGCCCATCAGCCTGCACAGGCACAGCTTCCCCAGCAAACCTGAGTCCCAGCAGCACATGTGGCGTCTGCCAACACAAATGTGGTTTTGCTAAGCTGTGTGCTTTGATCTGCTGATCAACCAGGTGGGAGGAAAACCCAGCAGAGCATGAAGGAAAGGCAGTAAGAATCAGCTGTGTACTGTTACGTCTTCGCTCATGTAGTTGCGTTGCCTGGTGTTTGCCTACCAAAGTCCTCAGCCATGTTGATTCCTGACCAGGGAGATGGACAGCTGCTGCCTGTGCCTGGCTGTTCATGAAGAAGGACAGGATACCTTCTGTCTGTGTGAACCAAGGTGTGGATAGGTGTCTCTTCTTCTGTGGAGGTAAACACAGCAGTCCCAACTGGGCCACAAGAGATACGGGCCACCCTGAGACACCCCAGGGCCCGACTTGGAGTCTGCAAAAGCCACAGGAGAAATCCAAGCAGGGTTTCAGTCCAGGGTCTGTCACACTCTCATCAAATACGTTCAGTTATGGAGGTGTCCTGAAAACATCCAAATAAATATGCAGTGCTTTTCTGCTTGTCTTCAGACTCAAAGAAGGCACAACAGCTTTTGCACTTTTTCAATCATTCTTTTTTCCCTTTCAGACTAAGGCTGGTTTGATACAGACACAGGAGGTTAAGGAAAAGGTAGCACTTGGACCTCACTTCAGATGTTAAATAAACTGTACTGGTGAGGTTTCTGTGGTTGATGGGCTAGCATCTTGTGACCTTCGCTCACATCCATGTGGCTGGCCCACCTCACCCATTGAGCATAACAACCATGTCCAGAGCACCTCTCAGCAGCAGTCATGGGTGTATATTAGCCTTGACCCATGCCTCGGTGATGTCAAGAACAGGACAGGACAGCCAGGATGTTTGTAAAGAGTTAATTGATTCATGCAATTGTGAGTCAGTACCCTGGTCCTGCTTTATTTACTACAATAGATGTAACTGTCCAGTCCTGCTACTCTCTATGGTGCTTAAGCTGCCCTCCCACCCTGAAGCAGGTTATTTAAAATCATGAGGGTATCTCCACATAAGTTGTGTAAAGCCATGGAGGTATCTCCATGGGTGCTGTGGCTCTGGTGCAGGATGCACAGGTGGGACTCAGAGACCTCCACACAGGCAGGACCCTGTTTTCCACCCTCAGCTGTCTCTGAGCCCCTCACAGCTGACAGTTCTGTGCCCATCCGTGCGGTTCTCCTGCCAGGATTGCTAGTGGCATTATTTTACTTCTCTTAGACTTTGTGAGCCTGTTACAGAGAAAAAGTCAAACTGAGACTCTGTCTGAAGGAATTTGGGCTATTTCTGCCTTGTATTTGGGCACCAAGATTTTATTTGCCTATAATAAGAAACATTACCTTCTCCTCCCCTCCAATAAAATGATTCCTCTAATATTTAAGTTTCAAGACCGTACACTGTGTTTATAAGCCTCAGGCCCTGAAGTAAAATAAGATTGAGTTTCCCTCAGGTAAGTACTTCCAGACACTTTATCTGCTATATCATTACAAGTATACTCTATTTGTTACTGTACTATGTAACACAATACTTGCATTATATTCCACATGAAAAGCTGTTTCTGCAGCATCTTGTCATCATTTCACGAACGCGGCTTTGAAGCCGTTTTGAATTCTGAATTCAGTGCATAACAGCGAAGGCTCAAGTGCACAACACCGTATTATTTACTCAGATGGGGTTAATTGCAGAATAAAAGAATGGTTCCTTTCAGTTTACCTTTTCACAATCTCACTCACACTGGATATGGAAGACAGGAAAGTCTGTGATAAATATCAAACTTTCTAATCAGAAACGAGCCCAGTCGTATTTGAAATCTTGAACTTAATCCAGAATCAGGAAATGCAGCCACTTGTGTTACTGTTGCTGAAAGAAGAAAATGACCTTTTTATTGTAGCTTACATTCACTATTGTGCTTGTGAACCATGGGGAATGGAGCAGGAAAAATGTAAGGGCTTAAGGAGACCTTCATTTAACAAGAAAGCTGAAATAGGGTGTAATAAAAATATATAGCTGATATAAAGGCTGTGTTTCTCCAGGGGCTATCTGTGAGTTTGACAGGGATTCACTCCTAACAAATTATTCCTGCTTCCTAGCTACTGTTAATATTTGCTGTCAGGCACCCATTGCTTTAAATTTTACCAGCTTTGGTCTCAGCAGAGATTCATTTTAATGTAGAAAAAATCATAATCCACACCTTTAACAGGAATATAAAAAATGAAATGATACTATAAATTTGTAAGTGGAGATTGACTTTCAGTGAACACTTATTTCCCAGTGATGTTACAGGGTGAACGCCTGCAGGATTATTTCAACATAATGACTCTCAGCCAATGACTAATTTATAGCTGAACTGGAATCCTGGACCAACATCACTAACAGAGTGCCATAACTCAGTGGCACACTCTTGGACAGCACACAGTGGTCGGTAACATTGGATCAGGAGAGATTAGAATCATAAAATTATACACACTTTTTTGTGATGTGGAACCCAGATGGAATTTATACCTTACCCAAACCCAGGTTTTTTTTACATGAATGGTTTATTGTCATGCTCTCTGCTACTATGAAAAATCAGATGGATTGGGTATTAGTAGCACAGCTGGAGCCAGATTTGCCAAGCAGTCATAATACTGTGTAGGCACTTTAATTAAGTGGATGGATTTAAAAACAGTTTTAATTTTTTAAAAATGTTTTAGAAATACTGAGAACCTTACACACTCCCTAGGGCTGGCTGATCTCTTTTGGGAAATCAGTTAACTTAATTATCTGGAGAAATCAGAGCCTAGCTATGAGTGAAAGTTTAAGTTGATGGGTCAGGCACTGGAAAGTTGTGAGAGCTTCCTGTGCGTTTTCACAAAGTCTTCAGTATTTCATAAAAGACAGTCAGCCTTGTCTTCTGATCCCTAAATCTTTTTTTTTCATTCTCCCTGATTTTGAGGATATTATTTTTCTTTTCAATGTTTGTACTACAAAATTTTCCTGTAGATATTTAAAATGAGATCAAAACAAAATCACATATCAACAAAAATCCAAAAACTCATAGGAAGTTCCTTAAGCTTGCATATTATTGAGTGAGTTACCAACTGACAGGATAAACTCATACTTTTCTGGAATAAGGCATTATAGTTTTTTCCCATCAGCTCATGAGCTTTCATAGGTAACTGTAAAAATTTTGCCATGAGGTTCAGCTGGAACAAAATCAGGCCCTACCTAGCTGGTTCACCACCTGTGATGTGCAAGGATTATGCAAAGTCAGCAGCAGCCACCCTAGTACTAAAAGACGGGAGAGTGGCTGGATAAGTCCCAGTGACAGCAACTGCCAGAAGTGTTGTGTGATTCCCCAATGTCCCTGTGCCAGCAATTGTGGCTATGTGGTTCTCCCCACATAGTTGAACTCTGTCCCCATATTACATTAGCACAGGTAGAGTTGAAGCACTCTGTCCAGCAGTAATTCTCAGGATAGGAAGCAGCAAGAAAATACCTGCAACTGCAGCAGCCAGTCCTGTACCGATGTCATTGACTTGAAATCTGGGAGAATAACCTCCACTTCACAAGTTATTTAGAATAAGAGGGGTCAGAAAGGGATACAACTGGTCAGAAAGGCTCCTGTAATAAATAAACATCCACCACATACACTTACCTTGCTAAACCCATTAATCTGTGTGTGCCTTCAACTGGAGCACATAGCACCAATTGAAAAGCACATTTACTGAAATAAGAAACTAGATCAGTGATCTACCTCTGTTACTCTGCTTGGATATCTGTTCCAAAATATCTCTGTTAGAGATAATGTTTTTCTCGTTTCCACCCAATATTTAAATGTATGCAGTGTGTTCCCCCTTGTTCTTGCAATAAGAGTGTCCTTGAATACAGTGTTTTCCTCTCTGATGTTCCTGTGATGTGTTTCTACGCATTAGTTATATCCATTCTCACTCTTTATTCTGTTGAGCTAAGGAGGTTGAACTGCCCAAATCTCATCTCACACAAGAAGCACTCTCTCCTGTGGCCGTGCCAGCCCTTCTGCCTGGAGGAGACTTGCACACAGTCTTTGCAGGAAGCTTTGAAAGTGGCATTGACCCTTCCCTCCCACTACTGGAAATATCTGGCATCTCGTAAGATCAATGAAACCTTTTTCAAGTGTATCATGTGCAAAGCTCACAGATACTCTATAGCAGATGAGTACTCCCTGATCTTCCTTCTCTTCTGTCATTTCATAGTAATGAACTCCTAGCACATTAGAAAAATCTTGTACTTTGTACATTAGAGCATGGCTTTGCCATGAGAACTATGTTATTTTAACCTCTTGTTGTTGCTCTAGACCTCCTCTGAGCTGATGATGCTTCCCAGTTTGGTATCAACAGCAAGTGCTATTGATACACTTCTCTGTGTGTTAAAGCAGTTCATGAAAACATTCTACAAGATCAGCAAAAAAATATCCTCAAGTACTCTGTCAATAACCTCTTCCCAGCCAGTTTTACCTTCCAGCAATTACCTTCTCTGTTTAAAGGGTTTTTACACTTGTATCACAAAAATTGTACACAACATATTTGTACAAAAAAAAGAATCTCCATCCTGGTGGTTTTAGAGCAGATAACAAGAATATCATGTGTGCTTTGCTTGTTCTAGACATGTGTTATGTCACAGAAAAAATTATCACCTAAAGTTCAGTTTGATCCACTTTCTTTATTCTTTGTTTTTGTTTTCCCCAATCTTTCCTTATTCTTCTTTTCAAGTTCTTCTCTAAAGTCTTGCACATTGTTGAAACACACCTATATAACCCAGGTTTTTCAGAAGCTCTTTTCTGTCCTTTTCAAACTTCTTTCACCTTCATCTGTTAGACCATCACTGCTGGACACCAGTTCCTGTAGAACTCTAAGATGGAGGTGTTTAGCAACCCAATTTAAATCAAGAAACTGCTAACCTCAGCCTCTGTCTGAGCTCAGAGTGCTCAGGGGTCTTTCACCCCTGCTTCACTGACAATGCTGAATTCACTGTCAATATAACCTCTCTAGCAAACAAGCCAAGAAGACTGGCTGTTAGTTTGCTAGTGTGACATTTGGAAACACATCTAGCTGTGCTTTAACAATGGCTTGGTGGTGGCAGAAGAAAGAGTTAACAGAATAGAAAACAAGTCCTGCTTCAAGTATTTTTATAGCTTTCTTTATGCCACAGAGCTGTGGAGAAAAACAACATTTTAAGGGTTGCTCTCTTTTTCCATTAGGCTGTCTGCTTTTACAGGTGGTGAGTAGCTATAAGATCTGAAAATCTCCACACATACAAATGTGATGGTGAGATGGTGTGGAACTGAAACACTCAACCTGCCTGACCCATTACTTGCAGGTTTATAACACAGTCACTTGCTGAACTAACAGTGTAGTCTGGTGTATGAACATCAGAGATATAGTTTTCTACCTGGTAACTGTTTCACCTTATCCTGGAGCAGTGTTTATAATCTCCCTTCCACAGGCCTTGGGAGAAGAGTCTAGTGGCCACAGTACTTACCCATCAATCAAGTGCTGAATTTCACCTGCAATCACTGTAATAGAACACATATCCAACCAATGCTTTCCTACCACTTTCTTCACTTTTAAGATTTGCATGTCATCTTTAAAAGATTCTGTTCTGCCAGAAAGTTACACCAAGATGAATATGTGGAGTCAGGATGAACAGATGACATTTTTGGTGTTAGATCTTCTCACAGCCAACTGATTCCACCAGACTGCTACCATGTTCACAGCATTACAGGATAATTCAGGTGTGGAGTGATCTTATGGGGTTTTTAACCCAACCTATTGCTCCAAGTATGGTCAGCTCTTAGGTCAGCCCAGGTTGCTCAGGTGTTTATTCTGTGAGGTCTTGAAAACCTCCAAGAATGGACATTGTATAACCTCTCTGTATAACTTGTTCCACTGTTTTATTGTCCCCATGGGAAAAAGTTTCTCGTTCTAACCCATTGGAAACCTATTTATTCCAATTTAGTTGAAAATTAGATTATCTTTTGTCTCTTGACCTTCTCAGATTTCCCAACCTCTTTGCCCTCAGAGGTCTTCCCATGGGATCCCATCTATCCATTTCCTGACAGAACCAAAGCCTGGTTGCCCATAGGCTGATGTCTGTATTCTTCCTCCTCACTCCCCTCAGCTGGGGGCAACACCATAATATCATGGGTACTAACATAGCAGTTGCTACTGATTATCACATTCACAACCATTTCTTCCTTGTTTATATTAGCAGATCTGACTTTATGTCATCCCTGTTTGACCCACTGAGTACTGCCAAGAAGCTACCCCTGATCCTGCCCAGAAAACTCTTTGACTGTTTGCATCTCTGTACTGGTTGGAGAGGCCTAGGACTAACTTTCATTCTAACGCTGGGAAAATTGCACTTTTGGAGGATTTTAGTGTCTGAATTCATGAAAATATTTACTTTATGGCCAGCCAGGCTCTGTGAGATTCAAGGTCTCAGTGTTTTCGGGCCTTGCAAGTGCGGGGATGGGGAGGAGCAAGGCCTGGGCATTTGACCCAAGCTGGCCAACAGGATTATTTCATACCATGAACATCACATTCAATATAAATTAGAAAAGTTTGCTGTGTAGTGGGCTCTCCCTTGATGGTGGCGATCCAGACAACTCCTTGCCCTGGTGCCGGAGCCCTGAGGCCTCCCTTTCCTCCCGAACTCCTTGCCCTCGCAGTGTCCGACACTTGCTGTCCCTGCTGGGAGTGCACAGCTGCCTGCCGATAGAGTTGGCTGAGTGCACTTCTCGTAAATCTCCAATCAGTGTTGGGATTAATACTGGTTCTTTAGTATTATTGTTAGTTATTTAATCTTATTCTATTAAATCTATTTACATTTCAACCCTCGTGTTTCTTTGCGTCCCCTGATTCCCCTTTCCTGGGTGGGGAGGGGTCATCAGGTGACAGAATAATTGTCTGCACGACAATAGATTGTTATGGGTTCTCTCAAACCATAATAATCCCACATTGTTGCTCTTCCAGAAAATGTCAGGATGTTGAAATACCCCATAAAACCCAAGGTGTCTGATCCAAGGATTTTCCTGAATTGTTGAAAAAAGGCTTCAGCCACTTCTACACTCTGTTGCTGTGGTATGTAACACAATCTTACCACAATGCCATCCTCACTGAGCTCTCCTTTTACCGTAACACACAAACTCTCACCAAGCCCATCATCCATCCCATGAAAAAGCCTCATGCTTTAAGACCTCTCCTTCACACAGAAGACAAGCCATCTTCATCTTCCCTGTCTCTCCTGAAAGGCTTACGTCTATTGTAGCACTGCAGTTGTCCAAGCTTGCCCCACCACATCCAGTTATTCCAGTGATGCTGTAGTTTTGTAAATACATGGAAAGGTCCACTTTTTCCTATTTATTTCCCAGGGTCTGTGCTTTCGTGTACCAATACTTGAGGTACGTGTTTCTTGTTCGCATTACCCTGCTATTTTTCTTTCCGTCCACAGCAACTGTTTCCCCACTTAGCTGTGGATTGTAATCTCCTTCTCCTGATGGTTCAAGCTTAAATATTTTCCTGTTCTTAAACTACTCAGTAATTAGCACTTTAACAACATTCAAAACTTTGCTTTTCATTCATTCTACTGTGGGTGTTTTGAAACAAGGTGAATCTATTTATGAAAGATTTTCCATATTGTATCACCATGAGATGTTTCCCTAAAACACTGATACAAGTTTCCTTGAAAGGTGGAAATTGATCAGGTTTGACTTGTTCTTTTATTAGATTGCCCTACAAAC
>VZRU01020551.1:256839-279424 GCA_013398155.1 Pedionomus torquatus | reverse complement strand
ATAAAAAAAAAAAAAAAAAAAGAAAGATTATCTGTTAATTTTTCTTATTTTGTTTTATTGATGTTAAATCTTTCTGTACCAAGAAACACTAAGAAGTCAAAGGCCACTCAAGACTTGCTACACTTTTTCTGAGACAGAGTCCTCAGACAGACAGAACTGCTTTTCATGCAATTTATTGGCAGCGAAAAGGAATGGAAGCGAGGTGAAGAGATGGCCCATAAAAAAGGTTGTTCTAGGTTGGTGTCTGATCTGGAATATCACATCTGGAGGGGTGGAAAGTCAAAAGGCTCAGTTTTGCCCTTTAGGTGTGGAAAAGTGAGTATGTTTTATAAATAACATATCCTTTCACTTGAACAAAAAATAATAGCATGCGGTACATGACATTCCTTCTCTGAATAGGTGAGAGTGAGATGAGGGCAGTAACATCTGAACTGAAGAGGGAGGTGGACCATATTCTATCACTTCTTACCTATCACAAAAATTGCAACTACAGTGGAACAAATCAATTTGGACATAATAAGGGACCTTTTCCAAAACATAAACATGTCTGTGCTAGTGAAGATGAAAAAATGAATGTCTGTTCATTTCTTGTTTCTTTCAATTTTATTTGTAGGGCCTTAAAAGTTTGGTTTTGTTCAGTCCAGATTTTTACGTATATTCTCCTCTCCTTTCATTTTCCATCCAGTCTAGATGTTGTGATTGGGGGATCAGTAAAATGGTGTTGCCATTTTGCCGTTGCAAAGTTTTTTGCAAGACAAGAGTTTTAAGCTAATTAAAATGTCTTTATAGTGTTTTAACTCACATTTATCTTCAATTTTAACATCCTGAAGAGAGGACTTTAATGAAAACGTAAGAGAGAAAACATTTTAACTAGTACAAGTCACAAAGTCACAGTAAACACTCCTTGCACGTTCCGAAGAGCCAGACAGTGCCGGACTTTGTACCCATTATTTTAATATGCATAAGTGTAGAAGAAGAAAAACCCTTTATATACAACTTTCAGGTTGTTTTGCTGTGAAAAAAAAAGAAAACAAAAGAAAAAAAAAAGGTAAATATAATTTTAAAAAGGAACATGCATTTAAAGAAAATAGTTTTCTAGAGTGAAGTGCTCTGGAAAGTCATAGCAATAACATCAGTCAAGTTCTGTGTGAATGATTCTTAGCCTCTAGGGCAGAAATCCAGACCATTTCAGTGGTTTATTGAATAGGACTACAAAATAAATTTTCTTTTAAATTTTTTTGTTACTACCAGATGCAGAAATTTGACCTGGCCATTTTATGTTTTTCAAAGGTGGTTTCATGTTGTGTTAATTGCTTTCCTATATCAAGGAAATGTATTTTGTTCTTTAGAGATGTACACCCTGATATCTACGTCAGAAAAGCCCTGTTGGTGGCCACCACATGCAGTCTGCTGTACTGGGTAGCTCTGCCCAGACCACTGTCTTTTTTGCTGACCCTGTCTGGGACTGGGAGTAACAGAGAGCAAAATCCATGCAACATACAGATCCAAGCACCAAACAGCTCCTCACGTGCTCTCTACCACCTGGTAATTAAAGCATGGACTGCCATGAGTGAAACCTGGCTCCTTATCTCCCAGCCTTTGAAATGCTGGACAACCTTGTGGCAAACCCATTAGATTCTGAGTCTCTCTTAGTGGCATTTTTCCAACACAAGACATCTTTTTAAAGACATAATTCAGTGAACTAAAATCTCACATTTTCTTGAGCATTCATCATTATTCTGTACCTTTCCCCAGTCTGAGAGACCAACGTAGTATATTTCCTGATGGTGTTACTGAGGTGATTATCATAAAAGTTAACTGATTATGTCTGGGACAACAACAATTAGCAATATTATTTAGGGGCTATTTTTAGCTGCACACATTGCGCAGATAAATGCCCAGTAAGAGAAGACTTCCTGCATCTTTCACAGCTCACAGGAGAGCAAGGAAGGCACATCTTGTCTACTGTGGTTTTGTCAGACTGAGCTCTGATCTTATGGATGATCATGCCTGGGAGAAAGTGAATGAGGATTTCTCATGGCAGTTTGGCTACCCATATGGATGTTTCAGCATCTGTGGTGGTGCAGAAAACTAGAGAAATGACTCACCTGTGATTTCTGTGGCCTTCTTCCAGCAGAGATTTACAGTATCTGATACTGAGGCATATGTTAGCTATTGCTAATGGATACAAAAAGCCCAACCTTGAGTCATTACATGGCGGGTTTTTTGCATTCGTCAGCCTCAGATATGTCCTAGCCATCTTGACAATTCAAAGTTTTGCTGGTTTTTAGAATATAATATAAAAAAGAATTATATACTGGTTTATTTAAAGCTCCTAGCTCAATCCACATGGGTAAGTCTTTGCATGTTGTTGATGAATATCAGAATGTCTGTTCAACAGGGTGAAAAAACTTGTGCATCTCAGAAGTGAGAAGAATGGGGACATTTCCTCACAGTTAGGAATTTGAAAGGGTATTCTTTTCAATACATATGAGGAAGCTCTCTAAAATGCCACTACCAACATATTATCTGCCTTATTTCTAACGTGCAATATACTGATGTGTATGAGGTAAGAAATGCTCCTGTTTTCTTCTTGATTCTGTTTATTGAAATGAGGTCTTGTTAAGACAACAACATGAGGTTTAACAATCTGAGGTTGAGATCCAACCTCTTAAATGCTTACATGTGTTCCCTTCTCTGGAGAGCAGGAGATAAGATATCCGTATGATACCTGCCAATTAGGAAGATGTATAATTCATATCCTCAGACCAAAAAAAACCCACAAAACAAACAGTCTAGGAAAAAAGGTCTAAGATAAACTTTCTTGTCTCCACAGTGACACCCCTGCTCTCCCTCTTCAAAAGTGTAGGACAAATTGCTGAGAATACCAGAAAGTCTTCTGACATGGCTTTCACAGCACAGAGGTGCCTCAAGCACTGTGAGTTGCAGACACAGAGAAGGTATTGCCATCTGTCTGGCAGATGAAGAAATTTCAGCTGAGAAAGCTACTTTGAACTGGGTAAGTTTGATCTCCAGACTCCACTGCTCAGTAACATTCAGTTTGACGGGGAGGGTCAGCACAACGGTGAGATAGGCTCTGTTCCTTTTCCACAATTAACTGCCATGCAAGCACAAGACAAGGAGGGACCATGGTGCTGAGCTGCCAAGGGGGTGTGCTGCCAAACAGGGGTTCTTACAATGTGGATGTCTTCCTTGATAGCTCTCTGTAGAAGGTGTTAACATGCATGCAATCACACAACGACTTGGTCATCCCAGCTGCACCTCATGGAGCTGGAGAGAGGCCATGGCACAGTTCTGCAAACTATTCAGGGATGGACCAGCCTCCAGGGAAGGAGATGGGAGCTAGAGGGGTGAATCTTGCTCCGCACAGACAGTCAGCTCCAAGACAACTGACATGATCTCCTCTACAGACCCAGCCTGGGTGGCACTGAATTCCTCTGTGCAAGCCCCTCCACCTTGAACCTCAGCTAGCTGCTGGCACCGTATGGAAGTTGGAGCTGTTTTGATATCTCTGCTAAGCAACTCATCACAGGAATCCGACTTCTGGTACTGTCGCAGGGATCATGTTCACACTGGGGCCATCATCGCCCCCAGTGAGTAGGGAAGCCACGGACTCTGCAGCCAAGCCCACAGCCTCTGCACAGCGGGGGCTTGCACTCTTCCAGCACAGCTGTATTGTGTTGCGTGGTGCTTCGCATTGCTTGAGGACAGTGCCACTGGCAGGCCTGAGCCCTCCAATCTGCTTTGTCAGAAAAACAGCATTTGAGGCCAGCTTCGGTCCCAACCTCTCAGTTCCTCTGTCCACACTAAAATGCAGGGGGGGAGCAGGGGCTGTGTGGGGCGGGAACCCGCTCTCTGCAGTCAGCTCTGCTGGTGAAGTAATACTGTGAGATACAGTATAGCTGTGTCTGCAGGGGGACAAACCTGGAGTCTGAATTAGCTTTAAATGGATTAGTTACACCCCATCAAACTCTTGTGCGCATGTTATTATTCAGAATTAAAGTGACCTGATTTCAGCATAGCTTAATTCCACTTGTAATGGAGTTAAGTTAAATCTGAAGATGAATGCTTTATTACAGCTAGTAAATCCGCTTTGCACCTCTGGTTAATTTGGATTAACTTTCTCGAGAGACCCTCCGTGCTTGAGCCCTACTGGTGGCCGACTCACTTACAGCTGCTGCCTCTCCACTAACAGCACCAGGAAAAAAACATGTGCCGAGATGGAGCGCACTCCATCATTGCAAGCTGAAGGATCAGAAGAGAGTCAGCAACCAGAGACTACTCCTGATGAAAGTCAACACTCAAAACACTTATCTCCAGAGTTTTATCACTAGCTGCCTCCTTAGGCAGGTACCGCAGCATCTTGGTGCCAGGGCAGCAACACAGGAGGAGAACCTGACACCCCAGGACAAGAGATCCTGTCACTGCTGCTGCTGTGGAGAAACCAGAAGGTCCCCACCCAAGGGGAGCAAAGGGCAGCTTCAGATTTTCACAATCAAGGGAGGAAGGGAAAGAGGATTTTCCATTTGGCCCTCCTCTTTAGCCTTTTCAAGGTGGATAGTTTCAAGGTGCTCTGGACTTCCCCACTCCCAGGGCTCCTTCTGCAGCCTGCAACTTCCCACATCCTTGCTCAGGAGAGTCAGTATTTCCTAAAGACAGTGAGTCTGACAATCAAGATGACAGAGTAGTGTTCCCAGTGCCCAGCAGCTGGGGGGGAGTCACAACTAGCTCAGGAGTAACATCCCAGAAACTTGCTACAGCCACTGGGCTTTTCTGCCCCTCTGGTGTCTGTGCATGGCTGTGCTCCCCAAAATGACCAGTGAGGATCTGGTTCTGTCTGAATCTGAACACTATTCATGTTGTATTTGTCTAAGATGTCTGATTGTTAAGGCCAAATGAAGCCTTCACTTCCTCTACAAATATTTGTGCAATGACCTATAACTACCGGCCAGCATGCCTGCCAGCACTCCATTAGATGACAACCCATTTTACAATTAACTATTATCATTTGATAACCTCTTGAGGTTAAGAATACAGATGTAAGATCTCCAAGATTCCTAATGGGAATACTTCATATCAGAAGTATGTTTCCCTTGAGGATGACATCACCACAGGGACACATATTTCAAATATTTTGGCCATCATCTTTTGAAAGCTCCTTTAGAAATAAAAAAAAAATGCTTTTTAAGCTCTGAAAGAACTTTTCTATCAGTGTCAAGTAAACATACTGCCATTTAACTCTTTGGAAACCTTGTGCAATAGCAACAAAAAATGTCATGGGAAACAAAGCAAAGAATTTCAATGTAGCCAAAGAAAGAAACATATTTGGTATATAGTGCTGATATTACCTGAAAATAGTTCTTTGCTGAATGCTATGTGAGCATTTTTGTGTTCGAGTGGTGCCAAGCCACAATTTCAGATCAGGTCCCGGACTATTTGGGAAGCTGGAGTCTTGCTTGAAATCTAACAAATGGTCCCTGTGCACTGAATGATACTGGCTGAACTAAAACCCTGAGCCTAAACACCTTGCCTCTGTTAAATTCTGGTAAAAGTTGGAAGTAGGTGTAGTCTTACCTTTACTTGTAGACAGGGCTTTCACCAGTGACTGGGTACTGAAGCTAAACCGCTGACCATTATCTTTAGTAAAAAGAGTTTATATATCTCTGTGTGTATATATACGTTTATACAAATATACATGTATATATGTGTGCACATATATAGATAAGCTGGATACACAGCTATATGAATGATTTATTAGTAATTTTTTTTCCTTTTAATGCCTCCTGCACTTCTAGTTCTGCCCTTCCCTACATGATACAGTTTAGGAAAACAGACTATGAAATTAGCAAAATTTACTATACTTTGAACCACTGAAGGCTTCTTTCACTACAGAAATATAAATAACTTCAGTGGAATTAAATTCCACTGAATAATTCAGAAAATTAATAATTCAGAAATATAATAACTTCAGTGGAATTAAAGGTATTATCCTACTGAGGAAGAAGTACAATGCATGGAGATAACACAGTCTAAACAGTCACATTTCTAATCTGAAGGAACGACATTGCTTTAAATAGTGTACTTGGGGAGAGAAAAAAGGAAAATTCAGATTCCTGTCCCTCCTTGTTGGCAGAAGAGGCAGGATCCAATTCAGTTTGGTCCAGTTCAGGCAGCCAAGAGCTCGGGTCCTTTGATAATACAAGAAGCCAGTGGAACCTGTTGGCAAGGGCACTCCTTCCTCTGTCCACGTGTCCAGAGTCACACACTTTGCATAACTAGAAGGCAGACTCTGAAAAAGCAAATTGCAGTCAAAAAGTGCTAGACTACAACTGAAAAACGGTCCATCCGTTTTCCAGGTTATTGGGAAATCTGGATGTAGATTTCAGCTTAATCTTTTTAGAATGAGTACAAAGGACAGATGTGTTTTCTGAACTGAAATGCTGATGCAAAGAAAAATATACATCTATTGTGTAGAATTTATGTTTTCTGTCACAGTAGAACTGTCCCCTTGGCTGTCTTTCCTATCTTGCAAGGTAGTGATGCTTTCTGTAGCAACTCTGATTTCAGTGAAATACCTCCCAAAATAAATTAAGCAAATACAGAGTGGGACAAATATTCCTTCTGTTTGCTTTTTTGTTGTTGTTGTTGTTGTTTTGGTTTGGGTTGTTTTTTTTTATATCCCACTCCAGTCTTGTACTACTTAGGCAATTTTACCACACTTACCAATCACTTGAATTTTCCAGTACATCTGATTGCAGACTGAGACAAGGGAAAGTAGAAGACAACCTGATCCTGTGAGGTAATATGGCTCTTGCCTGTAACTTTTCACCATATTAAAAATTATCACAACACCACTGCTAGGATTTCATCAGATATATTGCTCAGAAAAATACCATCACTACCCGTAAACTAATATACAAGCAATACGATGCAGAGATACTGTATCATAAAATCTCTCTAAGACATAGAAACTGGGTTAGCACAGCTACTGCAAATCAATCTTTTTAACATGAACACCAGTGTTAGAAAAAACAGGGAAAAAGACATTCAGAGGAATTTTGCTTTAAGCTGATAAACACATGAAAGTGCATGAAATGCACATTTGCTGGTTCAACAGCCCATGAGAGATTGTCACCCCAAGAAGAAATGAGTCAGAGTGATACCAAATTAAATAGATTTCATTTTCAGTTTTTGACATCACTAGACAACAGACTTCACAAATCAGGGACACAGACTGATTCTAACATGACCTCAAATCACAGAAACATAGGAGAAGGAATAAAAAAACCTTTCAAATTTAGTTAAAAAGTACAGATGTCTTTGTTTTTTCATTGGCAACTTCAACACTATTGCCTTTGGACATTTTATTTTCAAGAAACATCTGTCCAATTTGGATCTGTCATACTGCAACTGTGATTAGTTAGAGATGTTACAAAAAGTGAAATTACTTATGCAAGTCAAGTCTACAGAGTTAGTATGCCATGAACACAAAAAAAATAAACTTCCCAAGAACAACAATTTGAATTTCTCTGTTGTCTTTTACCCATGGACCCCAAAGCACCTGAAAAGCATTATTTAATTACATATTGCACAACGTAGAGACAGGATGTATAACAAAAATTCAGTAAGAGATGGAAAACAGCACTTACGTGCAATGCCACAAGTTAGGAGGATGTGAGGATAGAAGTCAGTGAAAAATCAAGAGCACATAATTAGGGAATCTGTAATTGTTTATGTTGTGTTTGTCTGAGGTATCATATTTGACATCAAAGCTTCAGTGGATCCCTGCTCCATAATGCTTACAAATACAGGTGGACAGTATTTTTTTTTTCCCCAAAATATGGCATTGGCAATTGCTCTGTTTTAAATTTCATTTATGAGAACTTTGAGATAAATTTTAGAACCAGGACATGGACAAAAATTTTTAGACAAATAGTTTGTTTGCCAAAAAATGCAGGATGACTGAAGCTATTTGGGAGTTTGGATTGAATTCAGCGAATTGTTTCAGCCAAACCATGCGGGGGAGGAAAGTGGAATTCTGAAAATGTGAAACATTTTGTCCTGACATTATCAAAATTACAAAATTCCTCCTTTATTTTCTTCTATTTAGTTAAAGCATTAGAAAAAGTGGGCAGCACAATGAAAAAGGAAGAAAAGAGAGTGACACACCACGAGAAAAACCTGGAGTGTGTCACACTTGGAAGCTTTTCAGTCTGACCATTCCCAGTTTGTGCAAGAAAGCCTCCAAACAAGAATGAGCTGTACCACAGAGGATAAGGATACGTGCACATTCCAGCTGAGAACATATTTCTCCTGTGAGTTAGAGCAAAGATGCACCAATTGAAAGCTGGAAAATGCTGTTACCGGTTTGATCTACTTGCTCATCTTACATAACGTGTTTGATGAAAAGCAATTTAGACTGCTTCTCATCTGCCTTGACTGAACTATATTTGCAAGGGTCATCTTCTGCTTTTTAGTAGTTGTAAATATCGATCAGATATCCTGAACTGACCACTCACCTAAGCCAAATGCTTCCCTTCAGCAGATTACGGTTGCCTGGAACTGACAAGCACAGAACAAGTTAAAACTGCCTTACCTGCTCACAGGAGGATTGTCTCACAGCCAGAAGAGGCACCATCTGGAGACCGAGGAACCAACGCAAAGCAATTCATTTCCCACTCATCAAAGGAGGGGGGTGCATGTTCCTTTAACTGTGGAAAATCTCTTGAATATGGTACACATTACTTAGAATGATGGCCTACATTGGCCACACATTGGACTAGTATTCACTTGAACTTATACAAAGTGCCACCAGCCAACCAACTCAAGACAAAGGAATCTCAGAAGAATAAAGCAACTTTTGCACATTCTCTTGTCCTGTACTCCACTGCAAGATCTTCAGATGCAGCTAAAGGTCAAGACCAATGACTGCACCAGTTTCTGAACCCTAAAGAGAGAGCAAAAATACTGACATAAAGAAAAAAAAAGAAAAAATTTAAAAATTGTATCTAAATCTTTATGACAGAAAACAGTTCAACAGTTCTAACCATGGTTCTCAACTAAGAGCATTTAGAAAAGAGCAGATCTCATGGCACTGCTGCACGCACTTAGAGCAGGTCTGACTGACATGGCATTCTGATAGGAGCAAACTGCTGTTGTAGCTGTTGTAGTAGACTGGGATGCTCAGGCTGCAGGTTTGGAACTGGTTATTTAAATCGTGTGGGAGGAACTGGAGTCCCTGTGACTCAAGCTCTAGTATTGAACTCTTGCTGGATAACTGGCAGGGGGAGAATGCTTACTCAGAAGCCTGAGTGATGCTCAAATGTCTGATGCGTCATTCCTTCCACTGTAGGAAGCTAGCAGAGATGCAAAAGATTAGAGGACCTGCAAAGATACATAACTCAGGGATGTGTGGGAGACTCTGAGCCATTTCTTGCTGGATGTATGAGCCTGCTCTCAGGGGTACATTGACCTATCATCCACAGTACAAACCGTCAAGCCCCAACGATTCTTGTGCTTCAGACTCTCTGGAGTCTGACTCCAACTTGTTGCTCATGAAGTCTGGACACATTGGGCAGCCTTCAACTGACTACAGCTTCCACTGCTGGCAGAAATCCCAGGCTCAGCCTGTGACTTCTTTTGCCCTTTAATAGCTCATTAAGGTCACTTGCAAGGGAAGAACATGACATTCAGAGCTGCAGCTACTAAACTCCATTTACTTTCATCTGCATACAATCTACTGCATAGATCTGAGATACCACATTGTTGTGAAGGGAGAAAAGTGATATGGGGGAGTGAAAAACACTTCCTGATACGGGATCCAAACCTTGATATGTATTTTCATAGGTCTGTTCACCTTTGCAGTGAGCAGAATATGGGAATAGAGAAACCTTTGAGTATGTATATAGCAGAATCACACCTGATGCACCAGGCCATTGATGTGCATTTGGCTTAGGCTAGCAGTGACTGTATGACTATATTGACTTACCTCAGTAAGCAACTTGTCTCAGCTATGTTTTTTCTGATGTTGATTTTTGGTTAGGGGTCTTCTCAGGGCCCAGAAGCTGTTATCCACCATAAGCATGTGAGGAAATGCAGTCCACTTCCAAAAAGAAAACCTTCAGCTACCTATATAACAGAGAACAGGAACTGAAACTCCATGCTGCTAAGCAGCTAGAGCCAGGACGTGATATGAAACAGATTAACTTGTTCTGATCTTTCTTTTGGCTGTTTTTGGTGTAAATGACCTCTTGTCTATGGACTACAACTGCCTATTTTCCTGCCTGCTTCTGCAGAAGCTACCCAACTACCACTTCTTTCAGTGTGATTTTCTTTCCCGAGATCCCATCTGTGGGGGGAAAAATAATCAACAAAATCTATACTGGAATTTCCTGTAGGGTGTAAGAGGATTCCCATCTACTCTCCCTTGTCTTACTCAAGTCTGCCAGCTGATCTACTCACATGGGCATGGCCTCATCTGATTCATCCAGGTTATTAAACACTACTCCTTAAAGTAGTCTGCCAATTTGGATGGACGCAAGTTAAAAAACATACTAAAGCAACCCCAATGGGGCAGTAATATCTATAGGGATAAGGTGATGAGAAAGCAAAGTTGGAAAGGGAAGAGAACAGAGAATGACAGTCCCTTCTACCCATCCCCCTGAGTTTCACCAATTGGATCCATGCTCAGGAAGAGTAAAACATCTCAGATCAGGAAAGGTTTAGGTCTATAAGCAGGAAGAGTATAGTCTGAACTTGGTGGCAAGGACAAAGCTTTGCAGGGAATCAGCTCTGCACCCAAGTTTAAAAAGCCTACTTTGGGCAAACACCAACAGGTAGTTTCTCTTACATAAACACAACATTAACAACTCATTTCTTTCTCATCTGTGAACAGTTTTCCTCTTTCCTCCACCTTAGGAGAAGAAGGACACATCAGCCTATGATAGTTGTATACTCTTGCCTTCAGAGATTTACTTGGAGCTTCACAGAGATGAACAAAACAATTATCAGTTGAGGAGTCCAGGTCAGGTACTCTATGCAGCCTTTCTACAAATGGAATTGAAGCACAGGAAGTTTAAATGACTTGTCACAGACCATGAAGCTAGGGTAGAACGTGTATCTGATTTCCATGTCAAGTTAATCCTTCCCCTGACATTTAAAAGCAGTAGAGAAAGGTAAAACTGTTGGTCATTTCTTTGTTTTCAGAGTAGTTCCTCCTTTTGCATGTAACTGAAGGAGACAAACATAGGGAGAAGAAATAAAAAAGAAACCAAAGAAACAGCTGAATTTTGAATTTCAACATTTTTTTTAATTCAAAGTCAGAAAAGCAGGCGTGCTGTTTGCTAGGGGAAACTGTATTTTTCCTTGATCTTTGGTGGAAATAGTCATTAGAGGAAGGAAAAAAAGGGAGGATTCATTGTCTTTGTCATTTGCCATGCACTGTTCTAAATCAGTCATTAAGTCATAGCAGTAGTGTAATGACACCTAAACACAATCAGTATCTTTCCTCTTTCTCTTTTCACACGTGTTTGATTTTATAAAGTGCTGAGGAAAGGGAAATTGAGATTACACTACTTACAGATGTCCCAAGAACGCTGAAAATTGTTGATGGAATAAACTGCCCTGAGAGATCACCTTTCCTTCATTTCAAAGCATGTGTTCTCTAATTTGGCTGATGCTGAGAGATGTTTTCTTCACAGGGCCTTCTGTCTCTTCCACTTTGGCAAGCAAAGGAAGAAGACGATATAAGAGAAACTGGTCCAAATTCAAGCACATACAACCTTCACTTCAATACATGTTTGGAAGGAGAAGTGCTTTCTACTATGTAAATAAATCACACCCTTTACAAAATCTTTTCTATGGCTCTCTGACAGTAATACCCAATGAAAAATGATACTTCTAACATGCATAACCTGTGAAAACTGTCCCTTTGTCACAAGAAAGGATTAATGCTATGCTATTTTCTCTCTTGGCACATTTCCTTAACTAAAGTATAATGGTTTCATTTCCTTTTCCTTTCAATGTGAATTTAGTGCTGATGAAAAGTACCAGCTTAGCAGCTCAGAAGACTGTAGCGTGTTATTCATCCAGAGAGTGAGAATACCACAGGTAATCGTAGTGTGGAGTACCACCAAAGTCAAGCAAATTTGGTGTGGATGGGAAAACTATTTCATGCAAATAACTAGTTCTTCCCCACAGGATATGTACATTTCTTAGTCTCTCTGGAGACTTTGTCAACACCATGCCCACTAGTGCTGCTGAAAAATAGTTCCCTAAGAAGTTTACAATCTTTTCCATCAAAACAGTTAGGTCAAAATGTGAACAAAGCATATGTGACCATAATTATTTCATTGTCAATTTTGATGGTGGAGCTTTCCAAGTAGCTTTTTCTAAAATGTCAAATATCCCAAAATAAGTTATTCTTAAAACATTGCCCAGCTTATTTTTTTCCAGACATTAACGTCATGTTGCCACAGTTACATTTTGCAAAATGGCCATTCAAAGCTGGCTCAGGTACAGCACGTGAGCATCTAGTATGCTTCACACTTTTGATTTCTGTGTCAGCATGCTTCCATGCTAGATAGTCAGACAGCAAAGTCACCATAGGGGATCTGTGTTCAGGCTCACCACCCTTGCTTCTGAATGGACAAAATGAATATTTTCTGGTGGTGAACTTATTTCTAGGTTTGGGTGCCCCTTAAATCTGAACAAGATACCGAACCTCCCAATGTGCTAATCTACATGCGTGGTAAATTAATGAGACACATCCTCCGGTGATATTACATACTGGAAAAAATTAAACTTGGCACATGCTAACTACAATACAAAGTTTTTGAAACTCAACTAAAGTGCACGTGCAAGTGCAGACTTGGCAGGATGCTTTCTTCAAGTGTTACCATCAGCAAACAACTCTGACATTTCCAGTACAGCTTTAGCACTGAAGCCCTTGTTTTTTCAGAGTTATACAGAGCAGTTTCTGTCACCAGTGCTGTAAGGCCTCTATCTGCCAGGAGGTACATCGGCCCAATCTCTTCTCTCCATTCACAATGTTATTGCACAAGTATGACGACAGAAAATTTAAGGGAGTGTAGTGATAGGACAAGGGGTAACTCTTTTAAATTGAAAGAGGGGGGATTTAGAATAGATACTAGGTAGAAACTCTTTACTGTGAGGGTGGTGAGACACTGGAACAGGTTGCCCAGAGGAGTTGTGGATGTGTGGATGCCCCGTCCCTAGAGGTGTCCGAGATCAGGCTGGATGGGGCTTTGAGCAAGCTGGTTTAGTGGGAGGTGTCCCTGCTCGTGTCAGGTGGATTAGAACGAGATAATCTTTAAAGTCCCTTCCAACACAAACCATTCCATGATTCCATGATTTAAATATGACTCAGAGTATACGATAATAGTCATTAGATTATTTAAATCAAAATATCCAAGATACCTCAAAGTTTAGTCATTGTTCAATAGGAACTGATATATATTTTTGATGACATATGCTAATTTTTTAGCTGCAAATGTGCTTTTCAGTAGATCTCTCTTTTCTTCTGAAGTGGTAAATAGCTGTCTTCAAGATATCAATAACATATTTTCATAATTAAATTTATGATAATACCATCGATAATGAGAAAAGTGTTGATAATTATATTGTTGATAATGAGATGCATGTTAACATGCATACATTGGTACAGCTATGACTAAGATGTCAGTGTATGTGTAACCCATGCCTATCTTGACTCAATGTAGGGAAGAGATCACACATTATACTTTCCTCCTCTGTGGTTCTGGCTTGGATTGGGTCTCTGGTGCTTGTCAGCACAGGAATAGGGTCCCAAAAATACACCAAAATGTTCCTCTGCTCCATATTTTAAACAAAACTTAGAATACTTTTAGGAGTATCTTAAGTTAATATCTTAGGCTAACTAATAAGAATCACTTACCAGTGGTCAGGAGCAACTGAAGGAGGCAAAGAAAAGAAGTTTGAACTTATTCTCTCCTATTAGCTTCTCTTCTTCTCCACTCCTCTCTCTCAACCCTTTGGTGGAGGGTTAACTTACTTAATACTTCCTTAAATTCCTTAAATGCAGCTTTAGATGGCCAAGTTCAGAACTCATGTAAAAAGCCAGGGGATTTATACTGTGGTCAGTGGATGTGAGCTTGAGTGCATCTCAGTGAACATAAACGAAAACTAAATCTGAGGGAAGCTGGGTCAACGTAATGCACTCCTGGGACAAGGGGAGGCGGAAGAAGGTGTAAAATACACCAACTCAGACTCCCTCCAGAATTGGAGAACTCAGATTCACATCTGAATTTGGCTCCCATCGCCTGACTCGGAAAAGAGAACTCTTTCCAAGTCTGCAGACACCGGTACATTCTGTGCAAAACCCTTACAGGGATACTGTGAAGCTTGTCTAGCCCACAAATTAACTTAGCCTGACATATCTTAGGTTTTACTCTGGAGGCACGGGCTGCTTTCAAAGAACCTCTTCACTGCAGAAATGAGGAAAACAGAATGTGCTATTCTGTGATCTGCTGCTGCACACCGGGGGTGGCGCATGGGCAGCACCTGTGCATGGTGCCATGGGTATTTACACAGGCACTGCATGGACTTTCTGCTTTTTTAGATGGAAGAAAAGGAAAGAGAATGAAACAGTCTGTTGTAGGGCAAATGAATTGCAGAGATGCCTCCAGGATCCTTACAGCAAGACGTACCATGACAACATAGGGGCTGCTTGCCTTTTAGTGGTGTCATAGCCATATAAGCTGTAAGGAGAAAAGATCTATAGGTCAGGATCTGTCAAACAAAAAGACAAAGTACTAGTGTTGCCAGCTGGCATGGGATTTTAAACACAGGCTCAGATTTAAAAAAATAAGTTTTGTAGCAAAGCCTACTGGCATTGCAGAAGGTTTAATAGTGTCCTGTCTCTGTGATGGACACCACCACATAGTGACTTAGACTGAGGACAAGCAGGGTGGCATACACAAGTCTCAGCTGAAGGAAACCTGCCACCTCTCTCTAGAGCTGCCCTGGAAAGGAGTGGAGACATTCACAGACTGCCACCTCCTTCTCCTCTGCAGCCTCTGTGAAAAGCAGTAGTGTAAATTGTGTTTGGTGAGATTCACATGCACATATAGAGTGGTAACTAACACCCACTGCTGGGGGGGCATCACAAGCCACAGTTGGGTCAAAAGGGTGTTATCATGGCTGTTCAGGACTAAATTCCAGGTATCTGCATGCCTGAGAAAATATGAGGAAAACACCATAATCTCTCTTCTACCTCCAAAATTTGGCTTTATGATGGAAAAGTTACAAAAGTAAAAGACAACAAAATTGGGGACTTGCAATTATTTTTTTTTTAAATGGCAAGATTTTTTAGTTTTGCTATTGTAAACCCTCAGACCAAGAAAATTTAGGACTTTTCATTTTAATTCCCTTCTATCCTCATTTAGCAGGGTGAATGTCTGTAGTGCCATACCTTTCTCTCATCATCCTCTTTCTCTTTCTCCCACAATGGCAAATAAGTTCTGATAGAATATGGAAGGGTATTTACTTCTCAATACTTTATTGTGTTTTACTATGGCAGTAAACATTTTTGTGTTGGGGTTTTTGAGTGGTTTGGGTTTTGGTGCTTTTTTTGTTGGTTTGGTTTTGGTTTTGGTTTTTTTTTAATCTATAACTGCCAGCACTGAGAATAAATTGCTCTAATTTTGGCTTATTTCTAGTCACAACCATCAGATTTTTTATATTATTTTTAAACCTGGATCACCAGATAAAAAATAATTATATTAGAAAAGAAGTGCTGATTGGAAACACAAGACTAGAATGCTGTTCTCCCTCATATATTAACACTGTCGAAGGAAGACCTGAGATCCTAGAAGCATTAGTTCAGGACTGAAGCGCTGCTTTGGAGTTCATCATATGCTTTACAAGTAGCAACCTCCAGAATCTCCCCGAGAGAAAGCTGCATATGACACAGCAGAACGGATGCCCGCTGGCAGCCGTCTGCATGCAGGGCAGAAGAGTGGCAGCCAATCTGTGCTGCTGATGCCCATGAAGGGCAGGGGGAAAAGCAGAGCGATAACTGTGTTTTGGCCCAACGAGGGAAGACAAGGTGGGAACACAGCGAGGCGGCGAGCAGCGTCAGCAGCCTGAGGCTGCATGAAGTGTCTGTGAGAGAGAGCAGCAGCCCCAGCACAGCTGTGTCCCAGAGACAGAATTTGTAATGACTCGGCATAGCACATGCCAGAAAGCCTGCCTACCCCCGCAACCAAAGAAGTTGTGAGTGGATGCTTTGGGCCAAATTAATCCCTGGTGGAAGCTCAGAAAAAGCCAAGGGAGCTAGAGGCACAAAAAAATGCGACCCTTAATTAGCATCATAGCTTGGAAGCCAATTCTTTTTACATCAAGAAGTGATAAGCAATCAAAATTATGTTGAAGCAGAAGAGGACTTCTCTTTCTAAGAACTTCTGACTCCAGTGTTACTCATCCTTGTTTTCTGCTGCCCCATCCATTCACTCAAGTGGCTGGTGGGAATCCAAAGCCTATTAATTATCCCTCACTAAAGAAACAGAATAAATAACTCTCTGAGAAAGGGTTCTGTGATTTGGTCAGCTTCATGGATGGGGGCCAAGAGATTAGCACTAGATCGTGCAAGCAAAGGATCGGCTTGCTGCAAGCCCACACTTTGTGCAGGGGAAAGTTTTCCAGACGCAGGAATTACACCTGAAAATTCTGTGCTGTAACATGATAGAGCGGGTAACATCTGCCAGGTTTTGAGAGCCATTAAATACACAAACATATGTTTGGGCAACCTCAGGCAGACTTTCATAGCTCGTAAACAAGACACCTAAGGGGGTACACTTTCAAGAGCCGAGGTTGGCATTTTTTGTTGGGGTGATTAATACTGGTTGGAAAGTGAGCAGCAATGGTGGTGAAAACTGGCAAAAATAAACTTGAGTAAAAGTCTCTGCAAAAGCAGATGTTCCCACAAAACATTTAGACCAAAGCCAATTTTCCTTTGAGAAAAAGCACTAAAAGAAACCCATATCAGCCTGAGCACTGACTAACTCAGTTTTTTGCTTGCTGCCAGGTACTTTGAGGTGTGAATATGCAGGTTTCCAGCTAGAGTCAGATTGCAGGTGCAGGTCTGATGGCAATTCAGCAAGAGTAATATGCAAAGCAAGTATCAGTGTGCAAACTGCAACCACATAAAGACAATTGTTCATGCACTTTTCAAATGTTATACACCACTCAATTTAATCTATGTCATGCCTGACCACATAGAGTTAAATCAAAACAGGCTGTTAGGGGAAACAAAGAGGAAATGAAACAATGGCAAAGATAAGTTCAGGCTGAAAATACCAAGTGGTCTTTGAGGAAACAATAGGGATGCTATTAATTGTAAAATACCCTGTAGGCTCCAAGCAGGTTGGCAGCATTCACTTTTCCAAGCCTGGGGCCAGAATCAAAGAGGACATTAAATCATCAAAGCAAGTAGGGCCCGGAAAAGCAGAAGAGCTGAATGTGTTGCTGAGGGTTATGGAGAGAGTGTCAGTGAATGCTGGCAGCTACGCAAGACACCCAGACAGAGACCCACAGGCCACGCTGCAGCTCTGCAGTCTGTTCCCTAGGCCAGTGACTGAGGTAATGGGGCTGAAGAGGAGCTAATGCTTGCAGAGGAAGATTAAATGCCTGCCTCACATTATCCCAGGTCAAGGAGAGCTGACAGTACTGAGTTGCTCAGTGTTAGACCTATTAGCTGTGATTTACTAGGTAAAACCCAATATAGATTTCAATGGGAAAACATTGGTCTCCATTTGCCCAACTGGGCTGAAATTGCTCCAAATATCATTCAGAAAAAGCTGATGTCTTCTCATTAATAACTTGCAGAAAACAGAAGCATGGCATAAGGAAAGGAGCAAGGAACAGGGCACGTCGCTCTCCTGTGTTGGAGTGTGGTTCAGATGTGGCAGCCCTGGGGTGCCCAGCCTCACACACCAGGCAGCACCATTCAAGCCCTGCTACTATCAGGACATTCCCAGGTGCTGGTACCAGCCCCTGAGCTTGCACAGCATACACCACCTAAAGCTCATCTCCAGTGGGTGTCTGTCTCAGAGGATCGTGTGTGGTCCCCCAAGAGCCTGCTTCTGGGACAGGACTCAGCTTCTGCAGAGCACACAGGCAGTCCTGAGCGTGGGCATGGTCCAGGAGTATCCCCACACTTGGCATAAGGTAGTTCCCACCCCGAATTTGGAACTGGTTCAGTGCTCTTAGTAAGAGCCTCACCCTCCCCACCACTCAGAGAACTCCACATTTCTAAATGTTGCAAAGCCAAAGCTGAGTGCAAAACCAGCTTCTGGGTCTTGTCTTAGGTAAGGACTCAGGGGCTTGTATGTGATGAGACTATGGTTCTTTCAGCCACTTGGATGTATGTGCAAAATATCATATTTTGGGGCTATACCAAATAATTACATAGCTAGATAGAATAGCTACTATTAAGTCTTAAATGCTTATGACTAGATGTAGCCAATTTAAAATAGAAACTATCGCTCGGCTGTGTGTAGTTTTACATTCTTACTTGGCGATTGCCAAAAATACATATAAATGTCCATACATAGAGGCACTTGACAGAAAGAGATATAAAAGAGAAACAAAACAAAACATGATAATGTTTAAATCAATGCCTATTCACATTCTACCCAATCTTGCATTAAGTATTCAAGGTTACTTTGTAACAAACAATAACAAATGTTTTAGACCAAACCTTCTACTTAAAAACAAATTCTTTTCTAACATTTTGGCTGCACCTCGGATGCATTTAAAATAAAATAAAATAAAATAAAATAACAAATTTTTGCACTCAGAGTGATTAAGTGAACCCTTGCTTTTTCTAACTAAAACAATCTAGCAAGGCTAAATGGAATATGTTATGTTTTGGTGAATCTTTCATTGGTTTAAAGATATGCCAAATTCTTGGTCTCACCAAGAGATCAAGGGACAAAATACTCAGGAAATCAAGGAAAACTTCTAGGACTGAAAGTCATAAAATATGGGTGAAAAAGCATTACCAGACAGGCCCTAAGAAAGTTCCCCTAGTTATAAGTAAATACAAGTGCTAACATAAGAGTTGAATATGCTCATTGCACGGTTTGTCTGTGTTCTATATTGTCCCTGGTGGCACTATGTAGACCTTACAGTACCTACTGCCTAACTCTTTGATGACTCCACTGGGTTTCATCATGGAGGCCTATTGAGAACCACCAACAGAACCAGGAACACCCAGCCCTCTCCAAGGTCACCACACATCCTAAAGGCCCAGGTAGTGCTGCAGTCCTTGGTAGTCACTCCACGTGGCATCCCTCTGTGGGCCAGGCAAGGCACTGTCATGGCAGACACCTGCAGAAACACTTTCCCAACCTCCACTCTGCATTCGCTTCCTCACTGTTTCCTTCTTCCACCTTCCCAGAAACACCAGGACCCAGCCCAGCCTGTTTTATGTTATTGGACAATCAACAATGCAGACCCAGCCAACAGACCCCCATGAGGCAAGCAAGAGTGGACAGAAATGACCTTTCATTGCAAGCAAGATATTCTCTCTGTGCCACCAGCTTCTGCCTCAGGACACCTGTCCACCTCCACAAGTCTCTGTGTTCTGCTCTAGGGCAACGCAGACCAACATGGGGAAGAGCAGAGTTGAATGTTCACTCAGCAGAGCTGGCCAGCCCTCTGTGAGGGCACAGCACAAGGTGATCTGGGCTGCCCTGGATTCCCTCCACCCTCAGAGGAGGTAGAGGATGTCACTTACATGAACATCTTTCTTACTCGCCTCTTTTTCCTCTTGCCAGCACCTACTCACTTCTTACGCTTTTCCATCTTCGTCTTGCTACAAGGCAGCTAGTTGGTACCCAGTCTGACTTCTGAGTTAGTCCTTTCAAATTGTGTTTCTATAAGTAGATTCAATCATTCCAGGGCCCATCCCTACTAACTTGTCACTGCTTTGAGGGACAGCAAATTTACTAGCATGTACTCAGTTAATACCCATTCCAGCTGGCTTCAGTACTAGAGAACATGCCATGGCATGTTTACTTTTCCAGTATAGATGTGGCTGTGAGGACCAGGAAATATCCTGCAAATTAAATAAATACATAAAAGAAAATATTTTCCAATATCTACAAGGAAATTTTGGAGGAGATTTCTGATGCCAAATATTTTTTTACACTTGATGTGTCAGCAGGGTTCTGGCAGGTGCCCTTAGTGAAAAACAAGCACATATTTGTGCACATTCAACACCCTCTTTGGGAGATGCTGTTTCCTCGAACAGCCATATGGGTTGTATTCAGTGTCCAAGGTGTTTTACAGGAAAAAAAAAAACACATTTTTTTTTAATCATATACAGAGTGCTGAAGCCTAAGCAGATGAGGAAAAATAGTAAAAAAGCCTGACAAAAGACTCCAAGCAGCTTTGGAAATTAGATCTGCTACAAAGAAGTTAAACAAACAGTAACACTAATCTAAATGCTATATAATGAAAACAACACACCTGGAGGAGAAGTTTCAACAGCACAACACAAAGACAGATTTCAGTGTATGGGTATGTGGACTGTCACTAACATGCCTGCCCCAGCTGGCAGAGGACAGACAGTTTTCTTGTAACAGTGAGCTCTGGAAAGAAATATATGGCTTTAAAACCTTATCAATCAGCATGGAAAGCTGATTCTGTTAAAGATTCAGTTCTGAGACAGGTCAGGAGAATGGTCAGGAGACTTACCAGTGCCTCTGAACATGGTGCCTGTACAATGCTCTCACAACAGGAGAGTCCAGACTGGAGACCAATAAGCTCTGCACAGTGACCACCACTAAAAACTGCCATCAGATTTCCAACACCATCCTCCTTCCTCTCAAGTTTTGGAGTGTCAGAGAGTTGCTTGAAGAAGTGCAGTATTAAGATTTAAAACCAAGCAAGAACAATATACTGCTGTTACAAATCAAGCACTGCCAAGTCCTTCACCAAAAACATACAAAGCTTGGGTTCCTTCAGCTTCCAAGCACTGTTTGCAGTTACACACAAACTCCACAAGCTTGGGAATAGGCTAGAGCATGTGACAAAAATGTGAAGGTCCTCAGTTTGAAATGGCTTATGTATAATCCAGTTGGTGAATGAATGCCTTGTTCAATTTCAGAGGGAGCATAATGGCCAGAACTGCTGGATGGAAAAAGTGCAGCAGAAGGCAGTTCTGGTCACTGGTACACATGGCTGGAAGGGCGCTTCCTGGGCTCAGCTGTTTATTCCAGAATTCTTTGGCAGAAAGCACTGATCACAGACAGCAATCGTATCCTCAGATACCTGCTATTCAGGAGTGACTGAGACTTTCTTGAAAAGAACTGCAACTGAGGCACGGGGCTGAGAATTTGCAGTTTTGACTGATAAAGTCCTGTATGCTCAACAGCAAAACTGAATTCAGACAGCTGTCCCCCACAATATGACACACCACAGTGTTCTACATCCTACACCACAAAGGTTAGCTGAACTATGCCACTTGGGAGGCTGCCTGCCATTTTGTATTATCTACACTTTACTCATTGTTATTTTTATAGTAGCTAGAGAAAGAAAATTTCTACCTCTATCTGCCTTTACTAATCTCCTGCAGAAGCCAACTGGAGCACCCTCATGATGGAAGTGACTTTCTGGACTTTTCAGCGTGGAATGATTTCCAACCAAGACACTATGTCTAGCCATGATCATCTGCCCCCAGTCATGTCTGAGACTCCATCTAACCCATGGCTCCTCTCAGTATGCCAAAGAGTACAAGGATACCTTTTAGAGCAGAGTGGCATAACGAATATAGAGGCTTTTATGGCGGGGGGGAGGGGGAAGTGAGGTTCATTTTGATAGAGAAAAGGCCAAAACAAAAGTTGACTGGTTAAAACATGAGATAATCAGAACACAATGACCTGCTGCTTAAATCAAGACTGATAATGCAGAGGGAGAAGAAATTAATCAAATAGTGACTCAAGTACTCCATTTTAGCAAGTCAGACATTTCCTTTTATAAATAACTGGTATAAAACAATAGATGGTGGAGCAAAGAAACTGAAGAATACATTGTTTTCATGAAACAATGTTGTATTTGGGGATTAGAAGAACCAGTAATTATGATATTTTAGCAAAGCCTGGTTTTGGCAGCTTATCCATCATCCACATGCAGAATGAAATGTCACTTCCAAATATCAAATTAACAGTAAGTCTAGTTCTCCTGTTTCGCCTGAGCTTCATTCCATTGACTTTCAAATCACTGAGTGATTTAGAATACTATGGTGTTTCAGAAATAGAATATACTTGGTGGCATTTCAAGTCTAACATTTTGCTCAGATGTGTATTGTACAATTCAGCAGATTGTTTAAGAGCAAGCAGCTACAGGGGTCAACAAACCTGACTCAGCTCTGTAGTTACTGGAAGAATCCAAGCTGGCAGATTTTTAAAAAAATCTAAAATAAATCATGTGGTGTGGGTTTCAAGCTTTAAATGAATTTCACAAAGTCATCTGATAAAAAAAAAAAAAAAAAAAAAAAAAA
>VZRU01020551.1:235688-256827 GCA_013398155.1 Pedionomus torquatus | reverse complement strand
AAGAAAAAAAAAAAAAACAAAAAAAAAAACAAACAGTATCAGGAGGAAAGGTACAAGAGGAACCAAAATCCCTTGGTAATAACTTAAATATTTGTCTGATTGTGGGGATAAACCAGAGTATTGATACTGTAGATGAAATTCCTCCAATTTTCTATGGAAATCACATTGCATTAAAGAGACTCTAATCTGGAGATCCCTTGATCATTAAAATTCTCCATAATCAAAACAGGGTCAAAAGGCAAACAAATGAAATAAAATCCAGTGATTACAAAAATAAACAACTGAGCAGTAGATGGTGATTTCATGAAGCATATGCAGTAGTTCATATCACAAGAGTGGGAGAACTGGGAGAAATACTGTATTTGAAAAAAAAAAATTAATCTGAAAATGATCTCTTAATTTTTTGGCTACTCTTTCATCCACCACAATTGTGTGGTCTGTTTTTCAGAGAAAGAAGCAGCCAACTGAACTTCCTTTGGCCAGAGTTACGTTGTCTCGGGAGTGGAGTCATGTTTCTCTTAAATAACTGAAGGCAAGACTGTTGTCTTATATTATATGTGTTGTTACCAAAGCTATTGTGGGTGAAGACCATACCCAAACTGTAGCAGACAGTACCAAGTCCACAAAAATATGTTGCTTTTTTCAGAAGAAGAAAAAAAAATGTTTTCCGTTGTACAACTGAGAAAACATCTGTTACTAATCCATGGAGTTTTAGAAGACTGACTAGTAGCTGTGTCCCTCTGGAGAAGGATGACTTAGCAAGCAATAGATCCGTTTTAAGCAAAAAAAAAATAAAAATCTTCACTGGTGCCTCAATGCCCTCTCTGCACCCTGAACATACCAAACCCCAGAGACAGGATGTACCATACTCCAGAAGAAGATGACACAAGTTGAGCTGGAGGCATCATTAATTGCCCAAGAACACAATCTTGTATTTACCTGCAAGACCTTGGGGTTTTATCTTATTTTCTGCTATTTTAAGTGTTCCATGTACAAAATGCATGTGTAAGCTGTTGGTGAAAAATGAAGTTTAAAGATGCCTGAGGACTATCCATAGAGCATGAGCACAGAGGAACACACTAAGTGCGAAACCTTCAGATCTCAGACCTGTCATGACTGCCAGCTCTCTTCATATTGTCTAAGTAGCTGTTGTCTTTGGCATTTGAGCATCGCTTCAGAGATCCTGTGCATTTTCAGCTCTGTGTCTGCCTCCAGGAGACTGTAGGATGAATTCTACAAGGGCAAGCAGGGGCAGGAGCAGCATGTGTCAAGGAAGCCAGACCTCTGCACTTCTGGACCAACAGTCTACTCACACAGTATTTTGTAAAGAGAAACAAAATGGTAGGTGATGCTTTTGCTGTTATCTAATGGGCAGCTGTATGGGACTGTATCTGTCCACAGCATTTGACTTGAATTTTTCACTAGATCATCTCTGGGGCTTGCCATCTATCTTCCCCACCCTGTTTTCCTTATCTCCACATCTACATCTCTCTTTTGTTCTCTTCACAATAACATTACACTCTCCAGTATCAGAATATTTTAGTTCCTGGAACTGTATTGTTTTATAAATTTCTCTGTATTTTCCCCACCTTTTCTCTTCCACCATTTTATTCCAGCAGTCCCATAGTGCAGCATGGGATGAGTCATCTCCCCTTCACATTACTTCACAGACTTGATGCCACATTTTTTGTATATTCTTAGTCTCTCTAATAATACACCACAATACATTTATTTCAGACTTTCAAGGGGAAGCATCAGTAAGATCTGATGCTCCTTATAGATTGTCTTTCCTTCCCCAACCATATTAGTTTTTACAAGTAAATAGCTGGTTGAGAAAATAAGACCTCCTAGCTAATGAAGGTAATTTCATCACATGCTTCCTCAAGTGTAGTACTGCATGTTGAAGACAGTAGGCTGAAAAATTTGAATGGCACTACCTCACTTTCTTGAGCTTTAGTTTGGAAAGGGGTGGGTTTTTTGGAAAAAGTATGGACATATTTTGAAATCAAAGTATCTGATTTTTGCACAAATACCTGTGGCTTAAGAAAAATTCATTTTGGATATAATTCACTGAGTGAAGAATTTTGTGAAGCGTGAAGGAGGTTTGGACATCATTTCAATTTCCATTAGCTCTAGTCAGCCCTTCACAGCTCCAGAATACTACCAAACAGAGCTGGAAAAACCCTTGCATGAAACTTGAATTACCCAAACTTCTCATACTAAGGCAGACAATTCCTTACTTACACTTTCTTCAAAAAAGTGGTACCCTATAGAAAGCTTAGTTTATTTCATGGCCACAGCAAAAATAAGAAGACTTCATGGGACCAAGATTTGCTAGAGTTTAGCTAAAACGCCAAGAGGCAAGATTATTACAGTACTTAGAGACAAAACATTGCTAGAAATTTCTTTCAGATTTCATCATAGGAAAATAAAAATCTCCTTTCCAGTAAAAGTCCTTGTCTTCTACTTTTTGTTTGCTATTTTTATTTATGTTTATTTATTATTACTTATTTTGTTATTATTGTAATTATTAAGAATTAATGCTAAAAATTATTAACAATAGAATTCTTATGATCATTATTATTTAAAAATGTTTAAGTGATATCAGTATTTTCCCTGTAATTTCATTTTCTGGGAAGGGGAAACTCAGATAAATTCAAACATTTAAGTATGACTTTATTTAAGCACACAGATAGTTTCAGAGCAGTTTCTTAGCATGGAATCACAGCATTGTCAGTTGGAAGTGTCCTCTCAAGATCTTCTAGTCCAATGCCCCTGCCAAAGCGAGATTGCCTAGAGCACATTACTCCAGACTGCATTGAGGTGAGCCTTGAAGATCCCCAGAGAAGGGAACACCACAACCTTCCTGGGCAGTCTGACATTATTCATGATATTGCTGAAGTCCTGCCTTATCTTTTACGCAAAGTGTGGGACTTCAAGCTGACTATTTACTCAGAACTAGAAAAACATTATTCCACTATTTTTTACCCAACACTCTCTTCTACAAAAAGTTCTCTTTAGGTTTCATAAGAGCCTGGGAAATTAAATACAGAAGATAAAATTTCTTCTGCCTGGAATATTGTAAAAATGAAATTATAAGGAATACTTCAGAAGAGATGAACCTGCTTATTCCATCTGCTTTTGGATGTTAACCAGGGTATGCACTTTGAACAATGGTCATCGGCATGCTAAATTACATGAATATTTCCTTCATTCGCCAATGGAAGTTTCACAGAAAATCTCTATTTTTGCTGGTGTGTCCTGCTTTTTCACCTTTAAAACAGAGGGATTTGTTCACCCTTACAGGAATGCAAAAACTGCATCCAAGAGGTGATGAACTTTGCTGCTAGCAAAATCAGCGGGAGTTTTGCTCTTGACTTCCACAGAAGCAGGACTCAAACTTAGTCTTTCCTGGGCTGGGCTGTGGTCTTGTGCATTAAATATGAGCCTACTATATCATCCACTGTGAAATTCAAGGCAACTTGATTTTAAGTAGAGCTGGTTATTTTGTTTCTGCCTAAATGATATTTCAAAGGATTTTTATGTCATTAAACACTTCAGTTCTCCATCAGTGAAACAAAAAAACTCACCCATAAAGGAGTAATTTTAAACTGCTTCAGCATTTTCAGTGCATTCTGGCCTATTGAACTGGCAAACCTGATGTTTTTTGAGTCTGTCCAGCTTTATTCTGTTTTCCCAGTGGCAGCATGCTCCATTTTAAAGTTTTTCACTTGGATGGCCTGGGCTCTCTTCCCTCCAAACCACAGGTCCCCTCCTTAGACCAGACCACATTATTTGCAATGGAAAAGTTTCCCCTCCAAGCAGGTCTTGTGGTGACCCATGGGAGCAGATGGACCCCAGGGCCAAGCACAAGGGACCACAAGGAAACTTGGTCAGGTACCTGTAACTGCAGTTGTGAACTGCGACACCCAAGCACTCTTCACATCAGCTGGAGACACGCATGAATATTAACTGAGGTGGTTTGGAAAACATTCTGCTTTGTTGGAGTTATTTGGGAACAGGAAAAGTAAAACATGCTGACTGAAAACATCAAAATTAAACCTATTCTTCTTTCAACCAATATATCTGTATATGCTGTGAACTTTCAATTTCATGAAAGATTGTCCACATGAATGAAGGATGCAGCTTCCAGCCCCTCACCCTTGTCCTTATCTTACATGGTGTTTACAGGATGAATTCTTCTTTTGCCTGATAATTCGGTCCCTCAGAGGACATTTCATCCCTCCCTGAGAGGAAGCTCCGGTTTCCCTGGCCTTAGACTAGATCCTGGTTTGTAGTAACCTGTGCATTTGCCAGCCTCATCCTGCAAGTTCTTTTAGGCTGAATAGTCACTCATTTGGAACCTTTTACGGGACAGCCTTCTTAACATCACAGCACATTTTAACCCTTTAGAACAAAAGATTAAAAGGTTTTGAAAGCAGCAGTTTTAATACACCTATGTTACCTAGAAATTTGTCAGCCTTCAGCAGAGAGCTTCAGTGGTATTTCTTCATTAGTCCTCCCTGCAAGTCTGTTTCTTGACTCCTTCAGGAGTTCTTTGACTCAGTGTCCTGGAGTTTTGGTTCTCCTCTGTACCTTGCCCGGGACACATCATTCCCAGGTGGGCAGAGTTTGTTAAACCCCACAGCTGCACAGATGTATGACATCAAAGCAGATTGCATTTGCAGCATGTCCTAAATGCAAATATATTCCCCTTGCCCATGGACAGTCAGCACCTCCTAGGACCAAACACGTTTTCATACTGTAAATCCTTCACCGTATTTAAAGACACTTATAAACATATGGAATTAATAAATTACTCGAGAGCAACTCAACATCCTTCAATTTTTTTCCTGAAGCTAAATATTCTACAGAAATGCAAGCTATTATTATTATTATCATGTCACGTGGCCAATAGCATCTGGGAGTAGTGAAGAGATCACTGCCACTTTCTCTTTGCATTCTACTAGCCTAATAGGTGTTTAACGTTTGCTGGACATTTACAATTTAAAATAACCTATTGTGTAACAACCTTTTTCTATGAGCAAAGAGATGGAATTCAAAACATATTGAGCAGAAGTAAAAAAGCCCAGTGCTAATAGTCTTAAAATTACTGATCTAATTAAGTTAGGACAAGCAAATCACATTCTCTAGATTTCCATTAGATTTAAAATAAGGGGAGTTTGAAGAAAATGGATTCAGCTGTTACTGGCTTATATATGCATACAATTTTCCATTGGAATGTCTGGGGCAAATTGTACTGATACAAGCACAAGAACAGCTGGATGTATTTTGATGAAGCAATAAAAAAAAAAAAAAAAAAAAAAAAGAAAGCTGTTTCAGAGGGCAGTTTGATACAAAAAGGAATTTGTCTGAGATAGTTATGGTGCATTAAATTAATGTCTGACTGAAAGACAGTTGAAGCCAAAGACTCCCTCCCAGCTTTGATGGGCTTTGGATGAAACCCTTCAGGAGGTCATAATTTGAGCAATATTCCATCCTTAGCTATTGCAGGTGATACTGTTCCAGCCACAAATCGCTGACAAATAACAAATACTGAGGGACCTTAAGTATTTCTACCAGATGACACTGGTCTAGTCATCAAACAAAGACCCTATGCTTCTGATTAATGAATATTTGGTGAGTTTTCAATAGTTGTGATGACCCTGACCTGCAGCTTTGTGTAGTCACTGAACGTTTGTTCTACTGCTGTACATGGACCATAGGGCTAAAGGTCTCTGTCGTGGTGAAAACTGTAATGTTAGCGGGGTTTTCTGTCTGGGCTTTCTGCATAAGCCTATACACTAAACCACTCTTTGTTGCATAGGTTAAGGGCCTGGAGAGCAATATGCTGAAAACATGTTAGGAGGGAGGTGAGGGAGGGCTAGCAGACACCAGTGGAGCAGAGTGCATGTTTCTGCAAGATGCAGAGTTCTTCCAACTCTCTCTGTTCCAGAAGGTGGAGTGGTCCCAAGGTAGCATAATGTTGGCTTTTCTCCTTTCCCTCTCTCAGCAGCCACTTCCTCCACAGAGCTAGTCCAGCCAGAATAGAGAATGAGAATATTGTTTTGATCAAGGATAATCTTATCTTCTTTTTGGAATGCTGTTTCAGCTAAAGACTGATGCAGAAATGAGAGTAGTTGAGAGAGTCCAGGGATTCCTATTTAGGTGAAAGATGAGATTTTGATCTATTCAAGCCAACTAGAAACCCTGTGGAACAGAAGCCTTTTCTCTTTTTTAGTTCTTATCGACTAGCTTCTTTGAATAATGATTATAATAACTCACCCCCTCACCCAACACTGTCTGGCAGTGTGGAATTTCAACCCACCTTTACTTTGCAAAACACTGATTAAGTGCAATTAGGCACAGCCTGTGAACAACCTTGGATTTTGCTCATTAGCATCGTTAGCAATGCTGATCACTCCAAAGTGAGCAAGGAGATCATGGTCCCAATCCCAGAAAAGTCAGCACAGCTTGTATGCTTCATGCAATGCAGTAGAAGATGCCACTCTGTTTATGTCCAGGCATGTTTATGTCCATGCTTCCAGCATTCTGTCATTTCCTGGAAGGCTGATGCATATCCCAGATGACGGTACATAAGCTGCATGGATGTAGAACTTACTTGAACTATGTGTGGTTCTAAATACACCATCAAGACCAATTATTTTCAATACCATAATATTGCTACTATTGTATCACGGTGGTCCTCTCCTCTTTATTATGTGGGATTGTTCCCAAAGACAATAGCATACAATAGATCATCCAATCTGGAAACAGTGTAGCCACCTGGGACGCCCCCAGCTTGTTCCAGTCACACCTAGACCAGAACTGAATTGTTTTCTGTGGACTTAGAGTTATTCTTGAGTGATTGCTGCACCCCCAAAATTTCCCTTTGTACATTTAGCCTGCCCTGCTCATCTGTGTCATGCCGAGCACCATCCCAGTGCCTGCCACAGGGAGCTTGACTTGACTTATGACATCAGCATCTCTCAGGGTAGGACAGGTAGGAATTAGTCAGGGATGCTACTGATGCAAAGTCTGAATAGGAACTTCTGACTTCCAATCTTTCCTATTGGTCCAAGTCTAGCCCAAAATGTCACCAGCCCTCTGGGGTCTTTTGCAAAGCCCAATGTGTAGGGAAGAGAAAGTATACACACCTTGGTTTGTGTGTGTACTTTGAGTGAATTTGGGAGGAAAAAGTATTCCCTGGGGCATCAAGTCCACGATGCTTTTCATACAATACCATATGCTTCATTCTTGACTGTCATCCAATACAAAACTCCTTGTGTCTCTCCACTCCTACATGTCATGGGCTTGAGGGGAAGAGGATAGACCCTGTGGGTCAACAACTGGTTGCACGGCTAGTGTTGACAGCAGGGATTTGGTTTTTACAACCATGGGACAACCAAGGAACACTACAATCACACATGGGATTCACCTGACAAAGCTTTGTGAACTTTTGTTGGGCTGAAGGGAAGTCACCTCAATCATCTGTACATAAGTGAGAAAATGCCTTCAGGACAGCATTATCAGGAAAGCTCTCATTTCTGTTTTCAGGAATCAACATGACTGTTCTGAAGCACGCTCATTCATTGCACTAATGCAAGGAGCACAGGGAACAAACCAGAGGAATTAGAGTTCTGTGTGCAGTTGCAGGGCTACAATCTCATTGGAATCACAGAGCTGTGGTAGAATAGGTCCCTCCACTGCAGCACTGCTGTGAACTGGTGCAGGCTGTCTAGGAAGGACAAGGTGGGAGGGAAGGATGGGGGTCATATGGAGCTCTGCCTGGGCCAGGACAATGAGCCACTTGGAAGCTTGTGGGACAGGATTACAGACCAGACCAACACAGCTACATTGTGGTGGGTGGCTAGTACAGATTTCTTGATCAGGAAGAAGTAGATAGAGCCTCCCTCAGGTAACTGGAATATGTCTCACATTTTCAGGTTCTGGTCCATGTGGGCCACCTCAATACTTGCTGCAGGGACAATGTACGGAGGCACAAGCAATCCAGGTTTATGTAGTACACAGATTACAACTTCCTGATACAGGTGATCAAGGAATCCATGAGAGAGATACTCCACTGGATATGATACTTACAAGCAAGGCATAAGATACTCTGCTGGATATGATACTTACAAGCAAGGCATAACTGGGATCAGGGATGTGAAGGTTGGGCACAGCCTTGGAGCCCCATGAAATGGTACAGTTCAGGCTCCCAAAAGAAGAGAGCAAGGTAAACATAAAGATCAAGGCCCTGGAGTTCAGGAGAGCAGATTTAGACACTTCAGGGATCTGTTTAGAAGAATTCCAAGGAATACAGTCTTAGAGAGATGAGGGGACCAGGAGAGCTGGTTCATTTTCAAGAATCGCCTCCTCTAAATTCCAGAAAGGTCTATCCTGAGACTCAGAAAATAAAGCAGCATCAGTAGAAGGCCTCCATAGACAAGCAAGGAGCTCCTGACAAAATACAATTATAGAAGGGAAAGAAATGTGAAAGCAAAGACAAGTGATCCAAAGGGAATATAGACGCACTGTTCATTTCTGCAGAGAAGGGGTTAGGAAAGCCCAAGTCCACCTAGTGAAGCATGTGAAATGCAACAACCTTTGTACATCGGCAGCAAAAGGAAGACTAGGGAAAATGTGACCCCACTTCTGAGTGGAACAGCGCACCTGGTGATAGAGGACATGGAAAAGAATGGGGCATTTAATGTCTTCTTTGCCTCAATCTTTAATGGTAACACCAGCCTTCATGAATCCTAAGCCCCTGAGATCCATAGGAACATCTGGAGCAGAGAAGACTTACCCTTGGTAGAGAAGGGTTGTGTTAGGGAACACTTAAATAATTTGGACGTTCATGGGACTTAGTGGTTGGTGTTATGACAAGGCCATTCTAAATTATCTCTGAAGGATCAGGAGAGGTTCCTGAGGACCAGAAGTGAGTAAATGTCTCTCTTTTCTTCAGTAGGGTATCGGCTTCCACCTCATCTTTTGGGATCTGGCCCCTTAGGGCTGAGACACTGGCAGAAAAGGGATTCAAATAAAAATGAATCTTTTTGCTCTGTTCAAACTGCTCATGGGCTTCATGTTAGCCCCACTGAGGGCTATGATCTTTCATATCAAAGCCTGCTGTTTGATTTGCAATGAAGAAATGGCAGACAGCAGAAAGGGGAGGCATTGTCAGAAGTTCATTTTCTCTGTGAAACATGCCTACAAAACAGGGCTGAAAATCTGGGCAAGGTGGAGGCAGGGAGGAATCCACAGCTGGAAGGAGGAAAAGAGAAGGAGATGATGAGTTTTATTTTAAACATATGTACTAATCATGGCACAGAAGAGAAGTAAGGGTGGGAAACTGCAGCTGGGAGGGGGAGGGCAGACAGAGGCTCTGATGATTATTGTAGATATATTTATTAAATCATTGCTCCATGCAGGGAACCAGGGTGGGAATTCTGCAGCTGGAAGGTGGAGGGCAAAGGGAAAGCAGCAATTTTATATTCAACTTTTGCACTGATCATGGCTCAGGATGGGGACCAGGGGTACAGCCTTGCAGCTGGAGGTGGGAGTGCCACGGGAGAACGCTGGTTCCTAGACCTATCTTGTTAAAATATGTACATCTTGCCTCTAAGAAACCCTGGTGCAAAGGCTTTGCAAAGCTTGCAGAACGGGAGAGCTTTTATTTTAAAGGAGTGAGGGAGAAAGCTTGTTCACCTGCTGTTTTTTTGCTAAGCTCTTGCAGCTCTATTACAAAATTACTCCATAAACTTTTACAGCTGGCCTCATGCCAGCAAAATGTCATTATTAATACTCCTACAGAAAGTGCCAACAGAAGTGAAATACTCACGGGGAGACACTGCAAAAGACATACAAAACCCCAGACCTTTGGAGAATCAGAATAAGGGAAGGGGGAAAGGTGGGGGAGAAAACTGCCATATGGACCCTGTATGAACTAATGGAGCTTATAGCAGAACAGAGATCAGTCATCAAGACTGGCCAGTGCCACCAAGCTTCCAGCTTGGCAGATGTTATTCCATAAGCTCCGGTCAACACAAGTAGCACAGGGAGGTGTTTAGGGCAGGGAAAGAATTTATTGCATGCTTTAGATGGTCCACAGCGATAAGAATGAAAATGCAACAAGCAGCCTGTGGAGAGGACATGATCCCACCTAGTGCATGATCCCAACTAGTGCTGAACGTTTTCATCCTCCGAAGCAGTCATTGGGAGCAGCAGGTACTCAGAAGCTTGTGAAGTTTCACTCTCAGCTGTGTCATCTCCTCTTTCTTGTCTATAGTCTTATACTATAGACCTGTGTCACACAAGGTCTTTCAAACTGTGACACAGTCTGCTGGAAAGGTAACTGTGAAGAACTGCTTTGACCCGGTTAGCAGGGAAGTTCCTCCCACACCTGCAGCAACACATCTGAAAGTTTCAGAACTGCAAAGAAAAAAATGATAAACTCTTTTGTAAAAATTATATAAATGTATGTATAGAACCATATGTAAGTTCTGGAGTTACATTCGTGACACCACAGAAGTGTGTGTTGTCATCCAGCTCTTGATTTTAGACTGGCATGGGCCAACACAAATTAGGAAGCTCTGCCATCATGTGTCACTTGCACACAGATTTTCTGTCTCAGGGAAGGCCACAGTCTGGAGATTTAGAACTGGATGAGGAGAAATAATTTCCAGGCTTGGAATAATCTGACCTCAGTTAGTCTGAGACTCAGAGCAGTTTATAGGTAATGGAAAAATCAGATTTATAAAAGCCTGTACATCCATTCAGGCCGACAGTTAACCTGGTTTCAATTCATCCCTGGATAATCTGAGGGAGGCTGAATGTCAGTCAAAGAAATCACATTAAAGCCTACATTTTCAGATCTTTTTAGTACTGAAAATTTGTCATGTTCTCATCCTCAGGTTGTTGGGATATTCTCTGGCTTAACCACTTTCCTGAACGGGATTGCTTTATTGAATCAGGGCCACAGAAAACATCTGTCTCTGCAGCACAGGGGATGCTCTTCACAAAGCTCATTGTCAGGAAGTTCTTCATGAATAAAGCATTAAAACAACATTTTCTTAATCCTTTTCTTTTTGCTATTAACTGGGGGAAAAAGTGCCATGAAATAAAACAGGGACTGTATCATTATCTTGTAACTAATCATGCTTGCTGTCTTTTGTGCCCTTTGGATGGCAGAACTGCTCAAAATATTAGACTTAGTCATTAGACAAGAAAAAGTCATCTTGCCCTTTTCCTGCCAATGAAAGATTGTTTCCTGTATTTCTAAATTCCCATCTAGGTTAACTTTAAAAGTCTCAACGATTCAGTAATTCTCTTTTTCCTAGTGAAAAAAAAAATTCCTAAGAGCTAAAAGTTAGAAAATATTTCTGAACCTTAGTTTAAATGTCATCCTTCCTACCTCTATTTCCATTTAGACTTCTCCTTCCTATACAGCAGCTTGAAGCAATGCTCTCATGACCTGATAATTTATCAATTCATCCTTTTGATATCTGAAACTAGCACTTATAAATAAAAAAAAAGTATGACTTTATGAACAACTGTGAACTGCTGCTATCAGTGGTCTCTGGATGCTGACACTAAGAACCCGACAGCATTAGGCTGATTCTGGCTTACTCTTGTCTTTCCATCAATGATTTAATTGAAATGAATGAATTTGCTTACGCAAATTACTTATGTCTTGTTATGTTGTTTTATGTTATAAGCTTTTACTTAAATTTTATAACCTTTACAATTTGATTTCCTAATAATAAATAATTCTAAAGAGATATGAAGAACTTTCTATCTATTATTCCATCCCTTAAACCATTCTATAGATAGGAAGACTGAAGAAACCTTCAACTACTTGCCTCAGGTTAGATAGTTGTAGCTGCATCTTATGCTCTCAGAATAACTAGGTCTCTCATACTGGTTTCCTGCATGAAGAAGATAACCATGAGGCACAGGCAAATAGGTTAGGTGTGATCATGGTGTTGATGTATGGAGCCTTCCTCCATGTTTGGTAAATCCATGCCTACAGGAGAGTGAGCCATCCAACTTTGACCCTGAATCAGCCAAAACTAATGAAGAAGTCTCCACGGACCTCAGCACTGCAAGTGTCAAGTCTTCTAAATTTTGTTTTCATTGTACACCCAGACTCCATTGCATTATAGTTTCTTTTTCTGCATAGTTAGATGGATTTTAAGATAAACCTGAGGACTGAATCTTACTGAGAAAAGGAGTTGGTTCAGATGTACTATGAAGTTATATAAAGCCCAAGCAATAAGACTGACTAATTCTGACATGCTTACCATGGCAGGAGGTGAGAATTTAAATTCCCATTGAGCTCACAGTGGGTTTAACCTAACGGATGTGGTGCCAGCCTGCTATTTCAAAGCTTTTGACTGAAAATTTTGTTCAAACTGTAACTATACTAAAATTCAAAGTCTTGTTCTTCAGTGATGCAATGGTATGACTAGGAATTCTTAATCTTATAGCTTTTCCAAAATCATGTTTAGAAAAATGTGACACACAGCATTAAATGATTTTTTGTGTAGGGTTTTTTTTTAGGGGGGAAGGAGGGAGGTTATGTGCAACAGAAAGAGATTACTCTTACCTTGATGAGACAACAGACAGGATACTCCTCCAATTTACACTAAATGTTTAATGGTCTAGGAATAATGACATCAGTGAAATCTCTCTTGATTTGCCAGGTGGAAGTAAAAGAAGAATCAGATCATTTTTTATTTCTTTTTTTTTTTTCTCTTGGGCCAGACAGGTGTGCTAGCCACATTAGGTTACCATATGTAAGGAGAAATGGTTTTTAAAACAGTTAATACTATACTTGGGAAAATTCCATGTAGCATATGGCATTTAATATATACACATTTTGTCCATACAATTATACAATTGGGTAAAATATACAAAATCTAGTTGTATTTAAGATGATTTTTGGTTATAAGCCAATGCAAATATTATTCTCCCAAGATTCCAGGAAGAGATTAAGTGTAGAGCAGTGACTTGTGCAGCATCTGCCAACTGCTGACTAATTGCATGCCCATTGTTATTGTATTCAGATATACAATGTGGGTGAAAATTCAGAGGACAACCACACTGCACAGCATACTTCGAATAGCACTGGTCATTTTGAAGCAAATTATTATAGATTTTTCCAGTGTTAATTTAATTCAGTTGTTTTAGGGTCCTTGGGGACTTAGAGAATCATAGCACTGAAAACAAAGTACTGGACATATCTAATACAAATGAAAAGGCAGAGACAAATATATGTGCACAAACCATACAAGTTTTTCAAACTTCTTTGTCAACTAACTATAAAGTTAAAGGAAAACTACACTGCACTCTCTTTATGTATCCTGTCTATCAGCAAATGTTTTATAAGACAGGACCCTGGGAATGTTGTACATTATCACTGGGGAAAATAATTAGAACAACCACAATGTATATATAGACAGAGAGACATCTTGGAAAAACATTTCCTATAATTGCACTGTGACAAAATGTGCAGTTAAATACTATGCACATGGTGAAAATTACACTACAATTAATAGCATGACTCTAACATAATTTATTCTTAATGGTTTTTAGTAGTTTAGAAAGAGAGATCTATCACTGAGTGCTTCATGTTATAATATTGTTAAACAGCAATTCTCGACAAATTTCATAAACCAGGCAGTGTTGGTGGTGGCAAAAAATTTCAACCTACATTCAAGATCTTTCATAGTGTGATATTCAAGATACCTCTTCCTGACCCCAGTTTAAGTTGCATGCTAAAACTAAGATATTATGACAATAGATTTAGAATATTCTCCAATTTGACTAGTGCTGAAAATTGTGTCTGTATTTGGGGAAATGGCTTGATTTTCTCTGCTGTATTTGTTATCCAGTCATGTGAAAGCTGTGTCATTGTGTTTCTCTTTAATCCTAGCTAGTGTAGTATTTTGACAGTAGTTTGTGCTTTCGAAGCTCTCTCTACAAACAGGACATTTCTCTGTTGCTAAATGAAAGACAAGCTGTGCTATTTTCTGCTTCCTCCACATCTGGGAGACAGCCAGGGACAGTCAGACATGGGCAGTTGTCACCTAAGTGAGTGCTAAACCAGTATCTCAACACTGTATTAATAGATGCTGTTCAAAAGGACATAGCCCTTGAATTTAAGTGAATATTAGTTTATGAATATCTAAATATTCTCAATTCTCCACCACTTAAAGACGTACTGATATTCACAGCCACTAAATGCCTCTTCCATGTCCCGACCACACACAGCATGGCTAATTACTCTCAGGGAACTTAAATTCCCACTTCAATTTCAACATGACTGCACTTAATTTCTGTTCAAATTTCTTATACAGCAATAGTGTTTGCTGCAAAGGATATCAGAACACAGGGCTCTGAGGAACTTTCTGGGCCATTAAGTCAATTCCCCTGTTACTGCAAGCAAACACATTGTATAATTTCTTTCATACACCCTTCAAGGTCTAACATAAAAGTTGTTGGGTTTTGGCCTCTGTTACTCAACTGGAGAGTATTCCAAAATGCACTTGCTCTAACAACAAAGAGCTGCCTTCTTATTTCCAGCTTGAACTAGTTTCTTCTCAGTTTATACCAACTGTAGAAGTGAAAATATTTTAATTTAGCTTAAACAACTCTTTTCTCCCTGCTACTTTCCCCTGTGCTCTCACCCCTATCTTCATTTTGCCACACTGAGCAAGACAAGCTCATCTATCATCCTCTTACAAGGACAAAGTTACTTCTTCTGAACCCCCTTGAGTCCTTACCTCCATCTGCTAGGCTTTCATATGGCCTTTCAGTGGCTGAGAAAAGGTCTACCCAGAGCCTGCATGGTGATGTTGGTATTTTTTGTCCCCACTGGCAATAATTTCACTGACAAAATTTGTGACTGCATTTGTCTTTTCTTGGTTACGTGACATTGACTGCTTTCAAGTAAAAGAGGCTGTTTCTCAACTTTTTTAGAAATGGCTGAGTGTTGAATTTCTAGCAGAATTTAAAAACAATTTTAAAGTAATATTTTTAAAATTATATTTTATCCTATTGTTATTTGAGCTTTTAGACTCTGCTTTCTTCAAAAGATGTATATTGGTAATACCTCCAAAACCTGCACTTTATCAGGACCATATTCACGTTTACATCAAGTCACTGTGAAGATATTGAACAAAATCAGTATTGATAACCACTCTGGTTTCATCCCTTCCCTTTCCACAGACCCTTCTTGATGCCGCCCTTCATGTCTCCTGCTGCTTACTTTACAATTCCTCTCCTGATTCCTCGTTTCGAGAAGCAATGGTTACCTACTTGTTTCCAGAGCATGTTTTCCTGAAATCTTGATAGATGATATTTTCCACAATAATTTTGTACACAAAATCAGTAACTTAATAGAAATAACAGTTTGTTATGGTCTACCTTTGCTGAACTATTATTTGTAATTTACTATTTTTAATTTATCTCCTACTGTTCCTGCAGGTTCTCTTTCAAAGCCTATTGTAGGGTCCTGCATACAGTTTAGGTCAGTTGTATGTCCATAGCTGTCTACCTTCCTTTCTTCCACTTAAACACAGATGTTTTTATTGCTGCTTTTTGGGCCTGCAGTGCCAATGCTAGCTCCACCCAAACATGCTACGAAGGCTGCAGTTCTCAACAGCACAACTTTCACTCTCTTGGGATGGAGACAAGCAACATGTCCCACTCAAGATGAACTTTCAAGTTGAAATTTGTACTTGGATGCCACATTCCCACTGATCCTTTTCCATTCGTCCTCATGGCCAATACTGTCACCCTTGCTGACAATACCTTCTATCTCTATCCCATTCTCAATGCACAGAAGTCCTACTTCTCTTTAAGTGTAGTGGACACACTCTGGGGTTTCTTTTGATATTCCTTGCTAGGTCAAACTCAGTCTGACATCAGTCAGTTCTCAATTCCCACTCTTTTTGACTCTTACATCAAGGGTTTCCTTGGAAAGCAATCTTTTTTTCCACTCCCATAGGCTCCCTACTTATTCCCCTTGTCAGGTCTGAAACACGTGCCTCCATGGTTTTCCCCATTGCCTGTGATACTTTGATACTACTCAGCGCCTTTGACCTGAAGCAATTCCAAACCTTCTCCGCTTTGATGCCCGTGAGCAACTCAGCCCCAGCTGTCTTTCCTAACCAGTCCTCTCAATTTATCAAAGTTTGCTCCGCTGAAATCAGAAATCTTAATTAGAGAACTATTTTTTTTTTTTAATCCTATCATTTAAACCAACTCAGTGGAAGACCACTCACATTATACAACCACCAAGTCCCATCCAAAAAGTGACTGAACTTTATTAGTAGATGAAGTGATTGCTGCATGCAATATATGGAGCCAAATCCTGACACCTTTCCTCTGTCTTCTTTATTCTGGCATAAGTTTGCTGAAATCAATGGGATCTTCGTTTACATAAGAACCAAAGGATTGGGTCTACAGTTTGTAGTTCTCTTTGAAATCTCTTAATATGAAAGGCACTACACAAATACATTATTATTTTACTTGCTTTTTATAAAGCACAAAATCCATTATTATTTTACTTGCTTTTTATGAAGCACAAAATATTATTGGCCATTGAAAGTTTATGGAAACTTGATGCAATTGCAGTTGGCATAGATCTTTTCTCCAGCATAGGAGTCCCTAGGATAACACAGATGTCATGTGCAATGAAATTAATGTTGTGGGCACAGCTGTTTTGTTAAATAAAGTAAGATAAAAAGAAACAATTACCTAATTTGATATGAGATCTTTTTAATTTTTATTTCTATACCTTATGCTACAGTTTGCAACTTGTTGACTCATCCAGTGCCAGATTGATTTTTTTCCCTTCTGTAAAACCAGTTTTCACTTACATATACTGCTGGGAAGCATTATTCCAAATGATGAAGTGTAGGAAGTAGAGCCGACAAGAACACTTTACATAGCTAGCATGTACACCCTGATGTGCACCCTGACTTCTCTTCTGCAATTTACTTATAGACTTAACTTGATTGTTCTCAGCCTAATATGCACAATTTGGAAAATTGAAGTAGCCTTCTATAATGTTCAAACCCAATCCCATAAACTGAATCAGTTGTTAAAGTAAGCTTTACCTCAAGACCCCACAATGAGGTATCTATTACCAGGAGCTCTAAGTAAATGTTCTTTTAATTAGCTACATTTATCTTTAATCCCTGTTTTGACAGAAACTCTAACATAAACATACATTACAAATACAGAAAATCCAGCTCAAAGTATGGTTAATTTTTATGCTTGACAGAACCATTTGGAAAAAATAACTGTGACCATTTTGGAGCCTGGAAAAAAAATATCTTAATGTGATGTCATTATAACAGAGTTTCAGAAACCAAGAAACAGTGGCATCTGTGGCTAAAGTACAATAACAATTCTTGAACTATTTCTTAAAAGTGGCAATAAAACACTAAAAAGACCTTTGGGCCTTATGCTGAGGCAGCTGCAAAATCATGTTAAATAATTTCTGTAAGGACGACAGTAATTACAAACCTGATTAAAGTTTACCTACATTTCATTCCTAAAGTGTCTGAAATGAGGACTGTGAAACCAGATGGTTACAGAGTACATGTGATGGATATATTCCATCAAGCATGTCCGTTACCATGGAAACAACAGGAATAACATTATCTTTAGTGTCTATTTCTTCACAAAACTGTTCATTTAAGTGTTGCTGCCAATCTAAGCAAAATTCACACATATACTTAAGCATCAGCTCAAAAAACCAGGTCTGCTTCTCCCCATACATACATTCTCTGCAGTATGTATGTTGGACGTTGTTGAGTGTTGCAGGAATGTTGCAGCATGTCCTCTCCTCAGTCCATGCCGTATTCATATTCAGCTGACTATCTACAGTCTTTCTTTGTTCTTTTTTTATTATTATTTTTTGAGGCAATTTGATTTGAGTTACAATTTTGAGCTATTATATTCAGACAACTCAATTGTTATTTGAATGAATAAAAAAACAGGTGATAAAAATTTCTTCTTTTCCCACATTCTGTATCAATAAAATGAACCAGAGGCAGAGGAAAAGAGAGAGAGCTTGAAAAAGACATAAGACAATACAGATCTATTTTACAGGAAGTCATAACTCTGCAAGTAAGCATGTGGATTAGAAAACAATAAATCTGAAGTGGAATGAGGGAATGTATACATGTACACATGATAGACAACATTGACACCATACTAGTCTGAGGTACTCTCTCTTCATCCTCCCTGTTATAAATATTTCATTTTCAAGAAGATGAATGCTCCATCCTGTCTCCTCAAGTTTCCCTCTCATCCAGTTCCACAAAAATAAACAGGAGACAGTGCTATATGTTGCAAGCCATACCGAGCCCTCCAACAGCCACAAAATTTCATATTTTCTGGTTTGCATTCATCTCAACAAAAGGATTCATGCAGCAAAAGCTTAACTTTCCCTGAGCCAAGTACAGAGCAAAAATCCTATTGATAGCACTGGGGAGTGTTAATCTAATTCCCTCTCCCTCAGAAAGTACACCTAGCACATCCACCCCATGGCACAGATACGCAGGTTAAAGCATTCCAGCCATGAGATCGTCTCACCATGTGTTCCCACAGCCAATGAGCTCAATGATGTGTGATGCCACACAGTCACTAGATCAAGAGCCCTGGCCAAAACTTGTGAAAACATTCCTGGGACCACGTGAATTTGATCTGTGTCTTTGTTCCATGCAATATACACACCAATGAAAAGAAATGCCTCAAACAAAAAATCGAGGATTTGAAGATGTCATACCAAGTAAGACTGGCTGCTTACGAATTTCACACCTTGGGAAAACCGGTGTGGAATATGCATCATGGTCCCCATGGCTTATGGAAGGAACACGAGGGAAAGCTGCAACACAGAGATGCACACCAATGCAATCTGGGAGTAAAACAGCTGGAGATGTGTGTGTTATGGCTTGGATTACCATAAGAACATGACCAAATCACTTGTGTCTTCTTGGCATCGGTGTATCAGAAACACACTTTATGCAAGTAGTAGCTGGGGCTTCTCCCTCAAGTTCACCGGCTCACACAGGGTCCCTAATTTTATGACAGGGGCACAACAAACACAGACAGCTGAAATTTCTGCTGAGTTGCAGTTACTCTCGTCTGAGGGATATCACTTTACTTCACCACTTTCCACTTTCACGTTCAAAGCTCTGCATACCTGTGCCCTGACCCCTACTTAAGTCCAGTGTCTTATCATATTCCCTCTCCATCCTCCATTGAGGCCAGTGTTTTTAAACTAATTTCCTGACACTCTGCACTTCACGGAGAGCGTTTTATTGTTACGGGTCAATATTTGGGCCCCCTGGTTTTACAAAAATTTAAAGTTGCCTGGTGTTACTAAAACAAAGTGCAGCATATTGTGTAAAGTGCAGTGTGCTGTTCTTTTCCTTTCTGCACAAATTAAAATGTAGCACATTTTCCCAGCCATGGTTTGTGGACCAACCATCCTAGAGCTGGCCAGAGACTCCCACAACACACACTTTTTTCTTTTGCTGCTCCACAAGTTGTCAGAATGCCCATTTGTCTCAGCATTTAGAACTGCCATACAGGACAGCCAAACCTATGCTTGCTTTTTTCCCCATGACAGAATCTTCTTTGTTTCTGCTTCATTCCTCCTCAACCAGGAGAGGCAAAGGCAAGTGTCATGTGTTTCTGTATTGCAAAGGGTGCATCCCCATCAAGTAACCCTCCAGAAGAACCACATCACCTCTTCATATGATTATCTGCAGAGGATATGCTCACACCTTTAAAAAAATACCCATGAAGGCCTCCCCACTTCTGTCATATTACTTTTATTTCTGTGTTGTTGAATAAGCAGGGTTGTTCACCTGCTCCCTCACACATAAAAATTGTCTTCAGATGCCTGCGTGGGAGAGGCTCCACAACTTTTAATATTGCATATATACTCTCTCAACAACTGGCTTTGGTTTCTGAAACATCTGTAACCTGGGGCCCCATCGCCCTATACGGGACAGGAACAACTACTGCCGAAGTCAAACCCAGTTCATCCTGACTTTACCTTCCACATCTCTGACTTGCTTCTCCCTGTCTTGCTTTTCCTCTGACATGGATTCGTCGGTCGGTTGGGATTTTCACTCCTCAACTGCCCCCAAGGTCACCCTGGCCCTTGCAGAGGTGCACAGCCACTTCAGGCATGTGGTATGTGCACATCTTGTACGGTTCTTTACCTCTTCCCCTCTGCCTCCCCAGAAAGCAGAAACCCAGTGAATTTACTTTGCAATATGCAGTTTTGTAATTTAGTATTTGCCGTGCTTTCTGCTCTTATTAGAAAAACAGTTCAAAGAAATGAGCCTTTCCCTGGACCAGAAAGTCATGCTGCAAATGACTAGGGAAAATTTTGGTCCTAATAAATATGTCCTGCAGCTATTAAGGGGAAGTAAATAGACCAGACAGAAAAGGACTGGAAACAACAGAGTGGAGCAGCTGCATGCATTGCATTAAAACGTGTTTATCATCTGGCCTACTTGGAGTTGTATTTTACATTGTGAATTTATTATATTTTGGCTTAATAAATGTGAATTCTCACATTCTTCCAAAGCTATAAGTAAGTCCAGATATGCTTCCCACACATTTCTTTACGATCTCAAGTTGTACTTTTTAACCTAATGCATCAATGATTGATTTTAAAAAATATGAACAAATTAGGCCTTGTCAGGTGCATTTATCATATCAGATTCCCTTTGCTGAGATGAGATGTACAGATCTCTAAACATGAAAACAGGCTTCATTCTCACTGGAAGATACTGAATGCTACAAAACATAACCACAAATGAAATGAACAGGAGTAGAATGCTATGCCATTACAGAATTTGAGAAAAAATACCTAAAGTTTGCTCATACAAACCTTGCAGGTCAGCAACCACATGGACTGTGTGCCTGTAAGAGGAAGGGGAGTATGTCCCCATGCTTCTGTTGCTCCAAATGCCCCCTGCCCATGACCAGGCTGATCCTGCTTCCAAATAACGCCTTTCCAAGAGAAGGAGCATGCCAAGGATATCCCAGAATCCCTGTAACATGTCTTGGCAGTGATGAGGGAAGGAAGGAAGGAAGGAAG
>VZRU01020551.1:206193-235654 GCA_013398155.1 Pedionomus torquatus | reverse complement strand
AGGAAGGAAGGAAGGAAGGAAGGAAGGAAGGAAGGAAGGAAGGAAGGAAGGAAGGAAGGTACTCCCTTCCCCAGCAATTACTGCAAAGCTGTGCTGAATACCTGTCATCTTTATCCATAACATCCTCTCTATGGTAGAGGATCAGGCTCTAAAGCATGGCTGTGAGAGGGGAGACTAAGCACACCAGGACTCAGCCTTGCCTGGTTTGTTTTTTGCTGCTATGATAAAAACAGTTAATGATAATATTATTTTTCTAAAGGCAAAAATCCTGCTTAGCAGAGCAGAAATATTTAGGACACTCCTTGTATAATTGTTACCAGAAATTATTTTTAAAGTTAGACATATTTCTTCTACAAGACCAAGTATGTTTGAAATTACCTTGAAGTTGTTTAACACAATTAGGTTTCAGATATTATTTCTATGTGTTAAAAATGTACTATGAAGAGGTAGAAAGCTGAGAACACACTGAAGTGCAGAGTGGGCTTGAAGAATTAAATGAATGTGGTCAGAGAGGAATATGTATTAGCAAAAGAAAAGGTTCCCAGATCTGGGAACCACTCTACTGATTCTTGTCAACTGAAATGAGATATGTTTTCTTTTTTTCTTTTTTCTTTCTTCTTTTTTTTAACTCCCTAGGAAAGGAATTCTTGTTCTGAACTATTTGTAAGAGAAGGTAATTTAGTGAAAGGAGGTGTCTCAAAATCTATGCTATTTTATAAATAAAACCACTAGAATTCTCCAAAGAAAAAAACTAATATAGAATCACTAAAATCTAGAATCACTAATGTTAAGAAATGAGAAAGCTCTTTCCAAAACCTGGTCTGATCAGCCAGGTTGTTTGCCAAGGGTCAGCTTACAACTGCCACACAAGGATCATTTTAGTTACATTGTCCAGACCAGTCTCTGAAGTCCCATTTTCCCATTTGTTTATCTGAGAGAGTGTCACATAAACTGGCTGATCGCTGTTTTCCTTGGCCATTTCCAATGAACCCATGGGGAAGAAAGGGGAAAACTCTCAATCATAGAATCATAGAACAGTTAGAGTTGGAAGGAACCCTAAAGATCATCGAGTTCCAACACCCCTGCCATGGGCAGGGATACCTCCCACCAGACCAGGTTGCTCAAAGCCCCATCTAACCTGGTCTTAAACACCTCCAGGGATGGGGCATCCACAACTTCTCTGGACAACCTGTTCCAGTCTCACCACCCTCACAATAAAGAATTTATTTCTAGTATTTAATCTAAATCTCCCCTCCTCCAATTTAAAACCATTACCCCTTGTTCTGTCACTACACTTCCTGATAGAGTCCCTCTCCAACTCTCCTGTAGGCTCCCTTCAGATGCTGGAAGGCTGCTAGAAGGTATCTCCAGAGACTTCTCTTCGCCAGACTGAACAGCCCCAGCTCTCTCAGTCTGTCTTCACAGGAGAACTGTTCCATCCCTCTGATCATCTTTGTGGCCCCCCACTGGACCCGTTCACCTGTTCAGTGCCTCAGTCCTGGAAAGAAATAAAAGACAGATGTGAAGGCATGAGTTTAGCTGGATGTCCCTTGAAGAGTATATGACAGAAAAGGAGAGAAATGCATCTGGGACTGCTGTGCTGCTCCAGGGTGGCAGAAGGAGAACTGGGGAGTAGAATGGGAGCCTCTGTTTTGCTCCAGCCAGGCCAGATGCTCTTCTGCTTTCTTCTCCAACTACAGAAGAGCCTGGTGGCTGGGAGAGGGCTTAGAAGGAGTCAGGCTTGTGTATTGCCTTGAGAGTAGCTTTCGGGACTTCTACTCCAAACTATATGCAGGGATGATTTTTCACATATTTTGTGCCTTGTGTTTTGAATTCACAAGAATAACACAGATATCTGGTATGCAGCGCGTTTCTGTTACTTGTTGAAGGCCAGATCCTTAGTGAGGGATGGAGAGTATGCCTGGGGCCACACAGTGCTGGTCTTTCCCAGCTCTGGCCATGTTTTTTGCTCCATCTTTAGTGTATGGAACACTGTGGCTCCACGCTACAGAATACAATCCCACTTGGAAGGGAGATAGATGTTAACACTGATTTGTTTTTGTAGAGGTAGGAGCACATGGTTGGCAACTGCAGGAGAACAAGAGATTTCTGGTGTGGCTCAAGTCTCCCATGCTCAGGGTTTCAGTTTCTCTAAGCCCATCTGCTTAAACTGGTGACTACAACTGGGGAAGCACCAATTGCCCAGGCCAAGCAATTTAGGGGTTCTTCCCCATTTTGTAGCTGGGATGTCAAGTGAGATCAAATCAGTCTCATAAATGCCCAGATGAAATGTTCATGCTCCTCCCTGCTCACCCTTGGCAGACAAGCCAAGGAGCATCTGTCTTCCCAGCACCAAAACACCAGCATTTAGAGGTCACACAGTCTATGGGACTCTGTATCAGTCATAGCTTGTCATGTCCCTGCTGTCCCCCACTTGGATCAACAGCTCATTCACTGAGCTGGTCAGGGCCATGCATCCAGCAAAGGCAACCCTTTTCTTCAAGCCTGTATCTGTTTCACTGTGCCATCTCACAGCCCAATGTTAGGCATAGGGTAGAAAGCAGGCAGGGTTGCATGCAAGACTGAATCCAGTCCCTCTCGTGCTGCATCCTCGGAGGGTTCTTCCTACCCTCCACCTGCAGAAGTGCTGGCCAACCCCTGGCTGGGACAGGTCACCTGTGCTGGGGAAAGCCAACTTCTTCCCCCAGCCCTCGTTGGCAAGCTGTGTTGGGAAGAAGGTCGGGCTGAATGGCCAGCTCTGGCAGGAGTGCAGGAGTGAGCAAGAAGAGGAATGGGGGCACAGCGGGATCCTGCCCTGGCATGGTAGCACAGTCCCAACCACAACCCCACTCCTTCCACCTGCCCATGGGTCGGGACTGAGCCTGCTGCACGCTTCTGTGTGAGGCCACCCATCTTTGCTCAGGCAAATGAGAGGAAGCAGGTTTTCCAGCGGGGTGATCTAATTTACGTGTAGCTTATGCTGCATTATACAGGAATACATCTGACTCTTTGATTTTCTGATTGTAAATTTTACTCTTGCTGACAGAAAGAGTAATTGCCGCGACCAGAATCAAACTGATTGCTTAAAATGTTGAAGTTGACTTTTTTGTTCTGACAAAATTTTGTTCAATGTATACATTCCTGAATACTGAGATTTAGAAGGATAGATATGGTATTGGTGTTTACCAGAAATTTCTTTGAAATGCTTTGTAGTGCCAAAGTATATAAAAGGCTCATTTACTGTGTTGGAAGACTAAATGCAACAGGGGTGTTTCTGCAGAAATAAAATATATGTATGTTTTTATTTCCTATTCTCTTACATAATCTTGTTATTAGTTTGAAACTCTCCAGGCATTCTGTAGGTGATAGAGAGGAGAAGTTATTTCTAGAAAGCTGAGCAGTTCTAATTTCTTCTGTTTTCAAAATAAACATGCCAGTTTAAGCAGAAAGGTGTAACCACACTCCACTTCAGGGACAGGATAGCAATTGGGCCAGCAAATTAAAATAAAGGTCAAAGCAATTTCCATGAGGAGATGCAGCTCAAGGCCACCGATCTGTTGTTTGCAGAGACACCCACTGCACAGGATCAGAAGGGATAGCAAGGAGGTCTGATGTTATGAAGGGAAAAGCAATCCCCAGAAGAAATCAGTCAAGGGCCTGCTCCTCAGTTTGCACCATGCCTTGCATGCCTGTCCTGTGACTTTAATCACACCCTTCCAAACCTGCTTGCTCCCACACAAAGTTCTCAGCAATCACAGCAGGGACTTGGGAGTCAGAAGGCAGCCCTATGCTGTCGGTCCAGTGTTAGGCTCAGGGCAGCCACCCGCTTGGTTTGCTCCCAGCCTTTCCCCATGACTTCATCCAGTGACACCACCATTAATATATACTCTGGTGTAAATCAGCACCACATACTCCACACATATTACTTGAATTTGCTTAAACTCACTGAAAGACGGAGCCTTTAGGGGTTAATCAGCTGCTCAATGAAAAAGATTATTTTGATTAAGGTTTAGTAGGACAAGTTCAGATGAATATTGCTGTAGAGAAATGGGGTAATAATCCCCTGTGCATTCAAGTACTTCGTTCTCTTAGCTCTGCCCCTTGTCTAGCTGGCCATCCTTCCCCATCCCTTCCCACAATGCACATGTTGTATGGATACATCACCACTATAGATGATAAGGAGGAAGACAGTCAAGCAGTGGTTTCTTCTTCTAACCTCTTTCCCAGAAAGTCTGTCAGCTGAATAAACATTCCTCTCTGCTCAAGAAATAAGGAATGAGCTCACCACGGGGTTGATAAGGGTGGAATCCTCCTCCCCGACCCAAATATGCCCTTGCAGTCCTTTAGCCTTCTATCCCTCCCCATGCTCATCTATAGTCATAGAGCAGGAATAGCCACTGACAAGCTAATTTCATATCCTCAGCCCTGTATCCCCTGGCCCTCGTGTCAGTTCAAGTGCCTGAAGGGCAGTTGTGATGTATAATAGTAACCCCACCTTACGCAAGTGCTTACCTTACTCAGCCCACCTTACTCAAGCACCATTAATCCATAGTTATCCTGTACAATATAAATATTATTAAATCACTGTAATTTTTATGGTGTGTTGGATTTGCATCTTTAAGAACATTAGGGAGGAGTAGGAAGAAATTTAGGCTAGTATTAAGGTCTCTTGAAAATCCTCCTACTCCATTTTTCAAAACAACTCCTGAAAGAATCTGAGTCTAAGACTATTGGGGAGTTTCTAATGGAAAAATTAGGAAGTTTCTGAATAATTGATATTTAAAATGATCCTCTGAAAATCTTCAAAAATAGCTCCCTCTGTGGATGTAATCAAAATGTCATTATATGGGCTTGTAAAAACAGATAAAGCATCGCTTCATGGGAATGTGTAATCAGAGAACTAAATTCTCCCTTTCTGTAGAGAAAACTGGCAAAAAGTAAAGTCATTGCAAAATATCTGTGTGGCTGAGGAAACCATGGCATTACCACAAGGACTGAGATTAATGGGCGTGAGCAAGGGGACAGCATGGATAAGCAATGAGCTGCAGAGACAGCGTTATAACATTATAGAATAGATTGGGTTGGAAGGGACTTTTAAGGGTTATCCAGTCCAATCTCCCTGCAATGAGCAGGGACATCATCAACTACCTCAGGTTGCTCAGAGTCCCATCCAACCTGACCTTGAATATCTCCAGGGATGGGGCCGCTATCACTTCTCTGGGAAACCTGCTCTAGGATGTCACCACCCTCACTGCAAAAAGTGTCTTCCTTATATCTAGCCTGAATCTTCCCTTTTTTGGTTTAAAGCCATTACCCCTTGTCTTATTGCAACAGGCCCAGCTAAAAAGTTTGTCCTCATCTTTTCTGTAGGTCTCCTTTAAGCACTGAAAAGCTGCAGTAAGGTCCTGGAGACCTCTATTCTCCAGGCTGAACAACACCAACTCTCTCAGCATGTCCTCTCAGGAGACACGTGCCATCTGCTTGAACATTTTTGTGGCCCTTCTCTGGACCCACTCCAACAGGTCCATGTCTTTCCTGTCAGGACATCTCTGCACAGCCACAGCTGCTCCAGCCTGGGTAGTCCAGGGGAACAGGGACTGCAAAGAGCCTGGGACTTGATTAGAAAATATTCTTTGCATCATTTGCTGTATGAGTCTAGGCACCAGCCTGCATGCATGTATTGTAGACGTACACATCTTAATGTCATTCCCACCTCCCTGTTTTTTCCAGCTCCTTGGAGCAGCTATCTGTGGTGACTGCTTGTTGAGCTGCCAATCTTACTTCCACAAATGCCATACCCTTTATATAGTCTTCATGTAATTAATATTTCTCTGTGTTACTCTGCATTTCTCATGCTGTGAAAGCCTGCAAGAGGAGAAGCGTGCAGAGCTGCTCCACCTGAAGAGACTGGATGAGCTGGGGCAAAACATGGTTACCTTTATTCTGAAGTGGGCATCTATCATGCATTTAACCCACCCACCTCTGTACTGTTCTCCATTTGGTTTCACAAGTACATGCTGCTAAAGTCGATTTCATTTGAAGTACTACACAAAACCGTCTTAACAGACTTCAACTCTGAAGTCCTCAGACCTGGTTTATTAATTCTCCAGAGACTTATATCGGTGCCACTCAAGGGAATATAGTGCATAAGAGAAAGGGACATTAACTTTTTTATTGTTGCATAGAGAAATTAAAATACATGGATTATTAAATTTTCCTCATAACTGTACATGGCTACATGCAAAAAATGACAATAAAATGAAGTTATGCCTTTTATAATGTGACTAGTAGGATAATTTTATGTAAGTAACTCCTATTTGGGATACATTTAGAATACTAGGGAATTCTTGGATCGCTGTTTCAGCATACTGTATTAATCAACTCAGGCATAATTGTATGATGGCCCAAAAGTCAAACTTTTCCTTAAGTTTCCTGACCTTGACCTGAAGAAAATGTTATAACAAAATTTCAGATTGGGTTTCTTCAAGGCAACAGTTCCTCTTACCTAAACATACCTTTGAAATGGAGAGAAAGAGCTTGCTGATAAATGTTTCAACACCACACTTTATTAAAACAAGTTATTTCTGTTGTTTACTATGTGGTTAGGCCATGATGAAAAGCAGATCTTCACCAATACATTTTTCTGCAAATTCCTTACCTTTCTGTTTACAAAAGAAAGTGAAGTACCTTTCAGTGGTATTTGTCACAGAGCACTAGCAGCCAACAATGCACACTGTCAACTGCTTAAGGTTTCACTTCCTAATTAACTTTCCTAGAAGCAAAAGAACTGTCTAAAAACACAGAGCTCTCACATTTACCCTCCTGCCACTCCATCCTATTCATCTGCGGCCCCACTGCCGTGGCCACCGAGAGCAACAAAGTCCTGAAGGAGGGTCCCCACAGCCCAAAACATCAAGGAGGTAACCTGAGCAGCCTGACTACACAGCAAATTAGTTATCAGCTTTAGCAGGGGCTTTTAAAAAAGATTACGACTCAAATGCAATTCCACCACAAACTCCTCAATGATAAAGCTTTTCTAAAACAACACGTTTCTGTCTTTTTTTTTTTGCCTTATACAGATAAATTCTCATTGAAATTCCATGGTATCTCTACATGCTTGTTGAGTAAATACACCCTCCTCAGGTACAAATTGTCTTTTGTTTTACAGAATAGCAAAAATACTAAACATAGCTGAAACTGTTATGGAGAGTGTTAGGATCTGCTTGAATGTAATCAACAAAAAACCCCAATACTCCATGGTCCAGCTCACAAGTATTGTTACTCTTTTCAACTACAAAGCAGTTTTAATTTGAATAGTTCCTAGTGCAGATTGGTTCAAAAGTAGGCATGAATCCTGCCTATTTCATACTCCCCTATTTTTTCTTATCATTAATGGTGGACCCACTTTTAAGTATCAAGTATGTCTTTTAGAGCACAATTGGTTTACCCGAAGCAAACTTCTGCAATCATTATCAAAGCATGAACCAGCTGAAAAGTGCTGAACAGAGATGTTGAACACAAATATGATTTCACCAAGTTTCTAGAAACAAGTATTGGCTAAATCTTCTCTGAACAATGTGCCCCATCTTCTGCTGTTTGCTGACTTTTGACCTGGTCGGGACCTTTATTACCCTCATTTTATTACCAAGCTTTAAAAACAATTTTAACATGAGTCTCAAATGCACAGAAACCCATGTTTTCATTTTTCTACTCTAAGTTTCTTTCTTGTCAGGATGATTGTAAACTATTAATGGCATTATACCTTGAATGTCTCCAGATGATTGCAGACTGTGAAGCTCTTCTAAATACAGACATGCAAGCTGATCGACCCAGCGCACATTCTGGTAGCTAAATTGCAAAATGACAGATTCATCAACTGAATGAGCTGCTATCAGATAATATTAGCTGGTAGACGTCTCAAAAGAAATAGATGACATCTGCAGAGCTCTGGCAATTAACTGTTTACAGGCCCAACACCTGCCCTAGTGATAGTATTTATTTCACAAATCATTTTAATGGCCATTTTTTCCAGCACACAAAATACTTAGCCTCCAAGGTAAAAAGTTCAGTGTCAGCTACCTCTCTGCTGCAGCCTACAAAGCAGAAAGGAAAGAAAGGGAGACAAAGCGCAATAGAGCCGGGTGTTGAGTGATTTCTCTGCCTCCCACTGCCACCCAGGTGAGTCTGGACACCCGGAGGGGGATAGTGATGGGGCTGATTGCTGCCTGCAGAGCCCCAACACCAAGACACTAGGCTGATGGCCAGGACCAGGCAAAGGGGTTCCTTGCTGTTTGCTGACAGACACGGGGGCTCTCGCACACAAGGGAGTGGGGGCTGGCAGCAGCAGGAGGCTCTGCCAACATCTGGGCATCCCTGCTTCCCTCTTCCCACTCTGCTCCAAGGGGTGAGCTGTGCCAGGGCCATGCCTCCCCGGCCCCTCATAACACAGCCACCACTTTTACAGCAGAAGAGGCAATGACACTAATAACCGCTAATCCTCCCAAAGGCTTTTTGGTCCCTTGCCAGGTCAGCTTTAATCGACTGTGGCTGTAAAAAAGTAAAACTTTTGAGGACTGGGTTACATTACACAGCGAACCTTACAAATGCATTAAATCCAGTCCCCTAAACCCAAGCAGGATAACTGCTTAAAGAGCCGTCTGCTCACAGAGGGCACTGGCAATCTGCTTGGGAAGACATGACTAGCAAGAAATCATGAAAGCAAGAGCCTGTTTTCCAATATGTTTGTTTCACTAAGTGGCTGTGTTTCATGTCAACAAACCCACAGGTTCAATGGTAAAGCCGGAGAAATTTAGATTCCCAGTGATGTCAAATAAGAGATTGAGATATTGTACTCTAAACTCCATTTCTCCTGCAGACTCATGACCATATAAATGGTTATAAGATGCTCAAAGCCAGTCCATTGATGCCACTCAACAGTGACTTCTGGTTGTAGGTACCTCAAGTGTTTGGAAATGATCTTGTTTTCCATGTCTGAATCACTGGTCCAGACACACTGTGAAGATTAATAACACGATTCCTCTCTATAATAAAATAACATTTCTATAAGGAAATATAATAAATGTATTAAGAGTGGGAAATCCCAGTTTCACTGGGACAGGTCTAGATGTTGCTTCCTAACAGCAGACTATAAAATGCAAAGTGCAGTGGATATCACTGAAATTGAATTATCTAAATTAAGTTAATGGAGGCATTTCCTACTCTGAGGTTTCAGAAACAAGAAGACGTCTGCTAGGATAAACAGGAAAAATTGCAGAAGTTGAAAAGCTTGCCAGGTAGCCCAATGAACAAATATTTTACCTTTTCTGTTTCTGGAACTTCCTTCAGACCTTTTTTAAACAAGGCACTTAAAAATCTATGTACCTGCAGGGTCATATTTTTGAGAGCACATGAGCTATCTGAGAACATAAGAAGTAATGTATAGCTCTTGTCATGATTAATAATCTGATAAATACTCATGAAGCCCATCTCAGCCACCGTGCCTAATCTCCTTGGCAAATTGGTGAGTTCTTTTTTTTTTCTTTTTACTGGACTGATTCTCATGAGGGCTCTACTCACATTTGCTCACATAGCAGCTGTGCACAGATAATGTACGTGCCGTGTAACCACTCTCCCTCATGGGCAGCAGGTAACACTACTGCAATGCCAGGATAGAGATATGTAACACCATGTTATGTTTTCACAAGGAAAAAATCGGTGCAAGAAAGCTGTGCCTGGCAAGCCAGCATACACAGATTATTACTGATCTGTAACAGCTTGCTGAACACCATGCTACATACAGAAAAAGATTATCCTTGCTCATATAAGTTTATACTCTAAACAGACATGCTGGCAGAGGAGGACTGCTTCGTGTCCTAAAACACCTTGCTTTCCCTCCCTCACCCCTGCCTGCCACTCGTGTTTTGCAGACCTGTAAGTAAACCTGGCTGGTACAGAACACCCTTTTGAAAAATTCCAGGTGTTCATCAAAAAGATGCAAAGAGCATATTCTTACTGGCTAAACCACAAAATGTTCAGATTAAGAAATACACCTCCTTGTACAGAGGAGCTGCAGCCCCAGAACCTCACACCCATTTTCTCCTCTGAAGATCAGGCTACACCTCTGTTGTGCATCTCCTCAAAGGCCCCTTCTTCCTGGCTGCAGCTAGACAAAGGGAGGGAATTTCCATTTTGTGGGACATTGAGTTCCAGCTGAAATATGAAATGCACATTTGGAATTTCCAACATTTTTTCAGCGAGGGAAAAATCAAAACATTTCCATCTGAAATGAAACAGAGCAGCTGACTGCGCCAGTCCTGGACCATCTGGGGAGCCCCACAGCCTCAGCATGCCTTGGGATCAGGGTCAAGCAGAGGACCTGAGTAGATTCCAGGTTACCAACAGGCAGGCACCCTTGGCAAGTGCCTCGGCAACGCCTGGCACTGTCACCTCATCCTGCTGAAGGCAGACAGGCAGGAGCATCATGGTGCTCTTACCAGCTGCATCCCAGCTGCTGCTGGGCAACAGTGCTCTCTTGCTTTCTTCCTGGTACATACTGTGGCTTTTGAGCTATGTTAGGTTTTTGGGCTAATGTTCTTGTGTTTCCTAGAGGGTTCTGGGGACTCAGAGGGAGGGTGAGTATATCCAGATGCTCATACAGGCTTTTCAAGGAACAGCCCTTAGTGCTTACATTTTGTACTGTCGGGAGGAAGGGAAACCGAACCCAAATACTCTGTTACTGTCGTAAACTCCTCAAATTCTCCCATTTTCAATACTTCTAAAATTAGGGCCATGCACCATTGCCTCACTATATCCTTTTCACTCTGCTCTTTATAGATATTCTATATGAGGCTAGTCTACAGTTTCTGTCATCATTAGAGGATTTCATGACAAATGGGCTATAAGCCTGAACCTTTAATCCTTCCTATTCATGCAAGCGCCCCAGGGAGCACCTGCATTGTATTCTCACAGATGAGATTCTCTCAATGTGAATCTTTCCGCTGAGGATATTCAACATCCACCTCACCAATGGCAGCTTTTCTGAAGGGAGGTCCCTATAACTCCTCCATGTGAATCTTCACACTAATGAAGTAGTTATGGATAACAAATGCTTCATTACCTGGGACAAGATCCCTGGACACAAGGGAAAAACTCCCCCTTTGCCATTAGTCCATGCTAAGCAGAACGTATAGTCCAAAGTGGAAACACTGTCAGTGCACCCCTGTTTAAATATATAATATCCTTCTTGGGTTTATTATTCCCCCCATTCTTTCCTGGTCCATAACAAGATCCAAGAAATCCTAGATTCCCTCTTTCCTAGAAAGCATTTTAATAAACCTAGTGCTCCTACTGTCACATTCACTGAGAGCAGAAAGATGAGGCTGGATTTTCAGCTGGAGAAAAATTAAAGTATCAACCACAATTTTTGTACTTAAAAAAATAAAAAGACAGCAAAGTTAAGATTATACGTAAAAAAGAAAAGCCAGATTCATTCAGGTAGGAAATGCATGGTCAAGATTCTTAAATATTCTACATAATGAGGTGTAATAATATGACAAAATAATTATGTAGTTATGATGGAATGATTGTAATGGCATGGTTCCACATTAGAGTTATTTTTAAAGACACTTTATGCATTTTTCACCTCCCAATGTTTTTAATGATAGTGTTCCATGAACACTTTAATTGTAAAAATTCTCATTTAAAACCTTTTTTGCTTAACTTCATTCCTATGAGCACGTTTACTACTGCATTAAAGGCACACAACACTTCCAGATTCAGACCTGGCCAAAAAGTTGGTGTGGCTTTGAATGACATTTGATATACTTGAAGAGTGCAAAGTGTCTGCGGCTTGATGGTCATTCTGACTTTTCTTATTATCTATGGAGTTTGTGATAGGATAGAGAGCCCTGAATTTCAGTGTCTACGCTTTTGACTATGTTCCTGCATCATTTCTATGAACGCAGTGGGATCATACGAGCCATGCAAGAGAAACCTCTAGCAGAGTCCCTGCCAGAAGTACTGTATAGACATGATCTGCAGATTAAAGGCTGTGAATGGCAGAGTCACCTCTAAGACCCCAAGAATTTTGTAGCTTAAGGCATCATTACACACACACAGCTCCACTGGCAACAGAATTAATGACTCTGTTTTTCTGTAGCTCTATGTCCTTTGGCCTGAATTTACTCTTCCTCCCCACCAAAATAATCTCAGCCTCCCTCTCTGCTGTGGAGGACATCCCAGAGAGAAAGAAACTGCAGGTCTGATGATCTGGGCAGGCTGCATCTGCCATTTGGGCAGCCCAAGTCTTCTAGGCTTTTCTGCAGCAAGAACATTGATCTGAGCCATTCATGTCAAATGAAACGCCTTCACAACACTTGTAGGAAGCTTCTATTTCTCCCAAATCTGGTTAAGTTGGCTAAAAATAAACTAATGTAGTGAAGCATTCAACAAGCAGAAAATAGCAAAATAACAAAGTAAGTTTGCCTGCATAACTAACATTTAACTAGCATTTTAGTGTTCTTTATTAGATATGGGTATTTTACCACAGGATCCCTATCCCATTCAGTTCACAGGGCAAACACTTTAGAAAGGGATCCAAATTATGAAAAGGAGAATGTTATCTGCTGGAATTCTCCTTCCTGCCTTGAAGACATTAAAACATAAATGAAGCAAGAAACTGCAAAAGGAGAATGAAGAATTTCATACCTGGAGATTCTGACAACTTGAATACCAGCTCAAATCCAGGCATTTCACATGCAGTCACTAATTGCAAAGATTTCATTTGCTGAATGCCTGGCAGAAGATCTTGGCGCTTGACTCCTAAGCATTCCCAGCTACAAGTCTCTGAGAGCTAAGTCTATCTAATGTCATGTATTCTGCAGATCCTTGCCTTCTCATAATGGGTGACCAATATAAATAATCATTTCTGGTCTCAGGTCTTAAATATTTTATTGACCCACTTTTACAACTGGGTTAATATCATATTCATATCATTAAACCCACTGTTGTAATGATGCAGTGGTTAATATGAAAAAATACATCTATTTCACACCTATTACCATCCCTAGAAAAAAAACCTACATTAACAATTTTGCCTGTCATCAGAGCTCAGGTTGAATGGGGCACAGTATATCAGGTGTGGGACGTGCTAACTGAGCATCAAAGGGACTCATCAGTGTTAATAGCTGTTCCGTAATTACGAGTTTATGTGTACTGTGTGAGCAGAAAGAAGGGTTAGCTCTGTAGAAAAGGGTAATTTGGACCTTTATATGGAAAAAATGGGGGCCAAATGAAGGCTATGTGACCTCAGTATTTGCATTTGACATTGGCTATTCAGTGCTTCATTTTGCAGTCTTGATGATGATGCTTGAAGAATTGTCTCAAACCTATGAAAGCAGAAGTGAAAAATCTCATGGATAAAACAGTCTTGGGATCTTTGACTCTGTTTTTTTTCTCCCACAGGAGGATTTCAGATAGTATAGACTTCAGCTCCTTCAGCTCCGAGCTTGTCTTGTCCTTCAGACCTGACCTGTCCTACTGCTGTCTCTTCTCCACCCTTGATTCTTCCTCTCTTTTCCCAACACCCATCCTAAGCACTCTCTTTTTGGTTTCTCCCATCATCCCCATCCATGCTCTACCATGACTTTCCACTGTTGCTCTGCCCTGAGCTCTCCCTGTGCTGCTCATGGCTCCCGTCCCCTTGTCTTGACTGTCCTGCTGCCCAGCTCTCCATCTAGACTACCTCTCCAACTTCCACATGCTCCAGTCTCCTATGTGCCTTGGGCTGGGCAAGGTGGTTGGAACTAGGCAAATTAAGGTATGACCAGTCAAAAATTATTTTTTAACTCCTTATTCAAAGAAGTTTCTGCTAAACACATACAAACCTGTTGGGTTTTTTTCCAAAACATTGTAATATAACTAAATTTTATGTCATGAAGATAACCAAGAGTATAGTCATGAAACAAAGGCCATATTTCCAGTTGTGATATCAAAGCCTGGTGTGTTTCTGAATTAAGGGTGGGTTTTTTCTATAATGTTACAAATATGAACAAGCAAATATTTTAATGATCTGATTTTTTAATGCTGAAAAAGTTTGGTAAGAAATCTCCCCAAACAACCCTCCCCTTGCATTATGAAAGCAATCTACATTTGGAGGGAAAAAAATAAATGAAAAAGAAGTCAAAGGTTAGCAAAATTTTCTAGTGACTAGACTGAAAATATGTAGCATCAGCAAAACTGCTTATAATAGCAGTTAAGTACATCAGTGTGTAAAAACTGAATCATAAATTATTTCTTCAAATGTATCCTGTGCAAAATATCATCTTGCACAATGCATTACAGCTGAACTATAGAGGAAGTGCCTTTTTAAGGACGAGCATTCAACAGATATAAACACTAAAGTTATCCAAGGATCACATCTTTAACTATGGATCCAATGTACATCTAATTTTAGCCTAGAAACTGCTTAGAAGATTTACTTGTGAAATACCAGAAAAACTTATTCAATGCACAGTGCTGTAAATTGCTAGAACTGGCTGCATCTTTTGTATAAACCCGGATTTAATCCCTTCAGAGTATATCTTAGCCTTAAAAAATGTTATCATGATTGTGTCTTGCAGTGGGCTTTATCATCTACAATTATTTACTGATTCTTACACATACAAACTCAGCTAGGAGAAAAGGATATTCAGGACCATAAACTAGATTAAGCAGAATGACTAATTCCCAAGGTTACCAGCTAATTGTATTTCTATTTGAAATCACTACACATGAACATTTTTTTTTCCCAATTGGTATTGCTAATTAGAGCTTCCCTGATCAAATTCACTTGCTTTAAAGCTTCTTGATTATTAAATGGTACTTGCTAGTTCAAACTTATCCCAAATAAGAAAAAAAAAGTTTAGTTGTGAGTAGAGATTAAAGGGCTTCAACATGCTCACTGTTAACAGGAAGTAAAGAAAATACATTTCTTCATCAAATCATTTGCACAAAGTCTCATACATTTCATCAAAAATGGCCATTAGTGTTATTTCAAAGACGTGCCTGTGGTTTCTGCTAACTACTTATTACACAACCATCATTTTATAATATAAACCAATGACTTGGTGATAAAGTACACCAGTTGGAAACATAAACAGATGCATTATGGATAACTTAAGTACTGCGTTCTCTTCTGCAAATTCATTCTATGTCACTTAAAAGGAAAAATCAAAGGAAACTTATGTTTAATAATATTTAGATATTCAGGATATGCCTAAACTTAGCAAGTTAAAGCAGTTGCAATATTCTATGTTGCAGAACACTGAATTCCAGATTCAAAAATTAAATGAGATGGAAAATGCTTATGATGCCTTGATAAGCATAGCTAGGAATGAATTGGCATATGGAGGAGAATGAAAAGCCAAAACCAGCAAGAGTTGTGCTGTGCAGGGATTTTGTAATGACTTTGTGGACCTGTTTCCCAGATTGTATTTCCAGTTTTTGAAAATCACAGAGGCAAAGAAGTACACAAAAATCTTTTGTAAAAAAACGAATTCTTCTCCAGGACTATATACATATTTTTACAACTATCTTGTGGTAATACAAACCTGATCCTAAAATGCATACACAAGCATGTAACCTCACCTGCAAGACAATGCCCTTGTCTCTAGCAGAAAGTAACACTCCAGCTGTGCAGCAGAGTTTGCCTGTTTGCTGGTATGGACAATCTCATATTTGGGTTACTTTAAAAAGAGCTCAGGCCTTTCCTTTTGCATGCTTTAAAAGAAAACTCAAAGAATTTACCATTCTTCACCTTGTAGGAAGGGATGAGTTCATTGAACTGCTCTCAGAAGGAAATTTTATCACAGTTTCCTTTTTTAAAAGCAGAAACCCTCAATACCAGCAGGCTAATTTCCTTTTCTCTGGACAATCTCCAATAGCTGACTTAGAAATTGTCCCAACAAATGCACCCCCAAGAACAGCACTCTTCTCATGATTCATTTCCCAACAGAGGAAAGGCTTCCTTTAGCAACACTTTCAACATGGTCTCTCACAGCATCTTTATGTCCAAGGTGAGTCTTTACAGTCCTGATAGTGGGACTACAAGAATGAGATAAAAAACAGCTGAATTGTCCATTTCAAAAGGTAGTTGTTACTGGGTAGTACCCTACATAGCGGCTGGTGAGAAGAGGAGCTCCTCAGGGATCTGTCTATCCTGGGACATGTCAGGAAGACTAGAGACAACAGGTATAAATTGGAACAAGAGGGATTCAACCTGGATATAATGAAAAAAATTCAGGCTCAGATAATGTAGCATTGTTATAGTTTGCCCAGAGAAGCTGTACAGTCTCCATACTTGGAGGTTACCAAGCCAAACTGGGTAAAAATCTGAGCAACATGGTCTGGCCTCATAGGGCACCCTACTTTAGGCAGGAGGTTGGACTAGGGACCTCCTGAAGTCCCTCTCACTTTCAGTTATTTTACAGTTCTGCCAAGAGAAACAGTGATGTCAACCAGTCTCATCAACAGTAATAAGCCCTTATTCGCCCTCCAACAAATAAGACCTAAAGTTTTTGTGCTGTACCTACGTGCTCACCTACGTGCTTGGGAGCTGTGACCAATTTACAAGTTGCCCAAACCCCATCAGGAGACCTTGAGCAAACCTGTTTTCCAGAGACATGGGTAATTCCTGCAATCTTTTCCAAGTGCTTGCAGTTATCTAGGAATACAATTTGTGTCCTGACTGACCCAGCTGCCTCTTTGGGCAGGCACTGAGAAAGCAAAACCTGCTATGTCTGGCTAAGAACATGCAGTGCTGCATCAAGATCTTCAAAGCACCTCACAGATCTTGGCACCGCCCTTATAAGCAGGTTGGGAGAGTGAAATAGAAAACAAAACAAAACAAAAACACAAAAAAACCAAACAAACAAACAAAAAAACCCCAACCCCATAAGTTACCCAAGTCACAAGCTAACAAGAAATTTAATTAACCGGCAAAGTTCATAACGATCGCTGTTAGAGGGAGAGAGGAACTGCTAAAATAAGGACTCATACACCTTCATTTGAACCAACAGTAAAATAGGTGATACTTTGTAGGATTCTGAAATGTCCTAAACTTACACAACAGTTAACACAAGCACAAGCAAACAAGAATCTTTCTGCTAATCTGATAGTCACAGTTTACTCAATTGCTACATTTTTATTTCTTTCCTTTAATCTATTGGGATTATTATGTTATAAACAGTTTATATTGTCTGTGTGTGATGCTCTGCACAATGATCTAGGGCCACTTTGTATCAACATGACTCCAAGTACCAAATTTGTTTTGCATGGAATTCTCATATTTTTTCAGCATTTTTTACAGAAACAAAAGAAAACATAATGTAGTTAGAAAAAGGCAATCTTTGTTTTTCTGTTGGTTTTTCTGTATAATATTTTTTTGAAGATTTTTTCTTTTCAGGTTTTGTTCAGAATATTTCAAGTAGTAATTGCAATAATTGCAAAACTAGTGTAGCCAAGTGGTTTCCAACCTCACAAAGCTCAGTCGCTGTGTTTCTTCTACTGCATCCTGATTGAAGGCACTAGAGGAAACATATCAAGAGTAAAGACTCCAGTTGTTGCCAGTGTTGCCCTGCCTCCCTTAACCCAAAAGAGCAACTTAAAATTCAGAGTGATAATTAACCATAAAATGATCATGAGGCAATTTCTTGCAGCACATCTCCATACCCATTGCTGTGAAGGAAACAATCTGACTCCAGGCAGCGTTGTGAAGCAATCGGGAGAGGAGGGACACTCCAAGGCAGTATTTGGTACAAACACTGAAAGACCAGGAGAGTGCACATCAGTATAATAAACCTGGTCAATTTTTAAATCAAAGAAGGCGGGGGGGGAGGGGCTGGGGGGGATTTGGTTAAATTTAAGCTCTTAACATTAATTGTTTAATGAAGAGTGACAAGAGTCTATATATTAGGGTCATTTTATATTAAGAACAAACAGTGCCCTCTGTGGTTTAACAGAAAATGTGGTGTTGGTTTCTTCTGCATTGTATTTTTAAACACAGAAGCTAAGAGCACCCAAAATCGCCCTATTTAGTATAATCGCTTAGCTCGATGAAAATCCCCAGTCATTTTAGCATGCTTGCCTCAGGAATGCAGATTACAAGTAGCAAACAGAAAGTAATCCACAAATAGCTTTAGAATCCTGTTTGAAAAATTGGCCTGTGAGCTATGTAGGTCTAAAAGCCAAGTGAGTACATTATGATCCAAAAAAGTGAACAATTTTTTTAAATGATTTATGTAAACTAGGAAAGAAAAACTCACTTTAAAACAAACTCGAGCGTGTATTGTTGATACGATCACATTTTAGAATACACTAAGTGTTCCAAATGGCCCTCAGATCAATTTTGGGAAGTAAACAAAGCTCAGCTTTCAATGAGATTTAGGTTTTAAAACACAAGAAATTAGGTATAGGTTAATTCAAACATTCATTAGATCCAGACTGCCATGAGTTATATTCCATGGCCTAAAGTGATGACTAATGCAGATAACAGTCATGCTTATGCAATGTGTTACAGATAATATGTTAAGTAAAATAGTTTGCACAAACTCTAAAAGGATCTTTCCAGTTAACAAAAGAGCCAAAATTAAGATATAATTTAAAACATGCATTTTGTTCTAAATTTGAAATCAGAGAGTGTGTCCACATTTTATACACACCCATAGGCCTGCATGCGCATGCATACACACACACACACACACACACACACACACACACATTATATTAATAGATGCCAGATGGGAAGTGTACTTGACATCCAGTTTACTCTGGGCAATGTGAACGTGGCAGCCTGGCCATTGTGCTCACACAGCACAGAGCAGCGGATGCTGCAGAGCACAGCTGCTGCTGGGAATGGTGGCACCATGGCCCCAGGACCTGGGGTGGCACACTTTGTCACGGAGGAGCAGTGCCGGCTGGGACACTTCCTGGGGGTACCTGCGGACCTCTGGAAAGGGATGCAGACAAAATCAGTTCCTCTCCTCTGCGAGCAGGCACTTCTGCAGGTGGGAGGAGGACATAGCCCAGGGAGCTACACTCAGAGACAGACCTCGGCCTCCCCTTCTGGAAGGGAGCCTTTCGGGAACTGAAAAACTGCTGTGCATTTCCCACCCCACTTGCTTCTCCCTTGCTCCAGATGACCTTTGCTACCCCCACCCATGGTCTGGACAATGGGAGCCGGGGACAACTTTGCAGACTGAAAGCAGGGGTAGTGGTGAACAGCTGGGCCCCACAGTGGGGTCCAAAACGTATGGGTATCCCCTGATGTGTAAGGCACTATGACTTTTTGCCTCTATCAGCATCTGGAAAAGTCTTCCTTGATGGCGGTTCATGGTAACTCACATTCACACTCCTTTGAGCTCCAAGCTGTGCACCAAGACTGTGTTGGGCTCTCTACCAAGCTGCAAGATGCTGACCTTATGCCCCAAGCACAGATGAGAGTAGATGGAGGAGAGGGCCCCTTGGGTATGCAGTATCTCGCCATGTTGAGACCCATTTGCTGCCAGAGTCTTTCCAAAATCTGAATATGCAATGTCTAATCTGCCTTTGGGGAAGACATAGGAAAAACTGTAACTCTCCATAGCCCAGTTTCAGTGGTCAGCCATCTGAAGCATCAGTGTGTTGTTCTCACAGGCAGCAGTATGAGACCTGCTGAAACAGCTGAAGGAATGGCAAAGCAGGTTTACAATACAATAAAGTTATTACCATACTTCATTCACGGCTGTTTGTAAAAGACTCTGAGGAGGAAAAGAGTAATATAAGCACTGAATGATATTATTAGTGTTTCAAAAGCTACTTTGGCTTTTAGGCTTGATATATTTACAAGCATACAAAAAAGCCATCTCCCAGTACTCTGTCCGATAGCTGGAAAGCTATCAGTAGGAGAAGAGTGAAAAATGAACTCACAAGTATCTATCAAAACACATATATTAATTAAGAATACTCGTACTTGTGAAGTATTATAGTGTGAAGTATTATTAGAGTTAGCTGGATGTCTGAGATGGATATGGGAAGATGAAGAAATTAAATATTTATTTTACTACCCTGGATGTCACTTTTGTTATGATATCTGGGTGTAGAGTGCTTTTCTGGCAGGGCCTTTCTATAAACTCAGCATCGCAGGGCACAGCACAGACCTGTCTAAATAATCTCCAAAGGCAGTTTCACTTTGCTAATTATTGTTGATATAGGTGAACATATAAGTAACCTCCTGCTGTATTGTCCAAGCACCTCTTTATCCTCTGGCAAAAAACTTCGGCCTCTCGATTTTCGTGGCACTTGGGACCATTTTCCTGCTCCTAAGCAGTGGTTGGTTTGTCTGAAAAGTCCAGGAAAACATTTCTAAGTTACTATTCCGGGCTTGTAGTTTTGTAACAAGGTCAGTACAGCAGTCAGGCCCTTCCAACAACATTTTCTTGCCTTTCACCATCAGGCAACTGATTTCAGTGGAAATTCTGGGGGTTGTGGCTAAATTAACATTTACAGAAAAGGGGCATTTCAATCATAAAAGAAAGTATTAGAAAAAGAGCTTGGGCAAGTAGACACTCTGTCAAAATTTTAAAAAGTCTTAAGTATGTAAAATACAAAATATATATGAAAAACCTGCTTTGAGCTGTTGTAACAGGGTCTCATGGGAGCTGCGGGCAAATTGCTTCCTGTCTCCACTTTCATCCATGGCTGCATTTCTTGGCAAGATCTCATCTCCTGGAGTGCCACAATGTCTCCCAGGATACACTGTCATATCCTCACTGTGAATAGGATCCCCTCATGACATCTGTGAAAGATACAGAAAAACAAATATTAATAAGAAAAAAACCCAAAAGATCCTTAACTTCTTGTTCCATGTTTGTATGATCATCGAGGTAAAAAACAAAAAAGTCCCAAAACAGCTAGGATTTAGAAATATATAATCAACGTATTTAGAATGGCTTGGACAATAATTTGGATACTATATCACAAAAGGGAGAAAGGAGAGACAATTAACAAATCTATTATTTATGGGATTAGATTATCACCTTGTTGAAACCTCAGGCATTTTAGTGAAAAGCATCCTGTAGGCCAGCTGGGAGTATAAAGGCATCTTGATTCTTAAAGAGACCCTGAGGCTTCTATTTTTCTCATTAGTATCTAAATACATGTTCCTACCATCTTCTTTACAGTTTTCTCGTGAGCCACTGTTACGTTTATAACCCCAGCCAGCAACTAAGAACCATGCAGCTGCTCACTCACTGCCTCCTGGTGGGATGGGGATGAGAGTCAGCAGGGTAAAAGTGAGAAAATTCATGTGTTGAGATAGAAACCATTTAATAGGTGAAGCAAAGGCTGCACACGCAAGCAAACCAAACCAAGGAATTCGTTCACTGCTTTCCATTGGCAGGCAGGTGTTCAGCCAATCCCAAGAAAACCAGGCTCCATCACAAGTAAGAGTTACCGGGGAAGACAAACGCCATTAACTCAGAACATGTCCCCCCCTTCCTTCTTCTTCTTCTTCTTCCCACAGCTTTATATACTGGGGGAACTTTATATACCCTTGTCAGGCGGTTGGGCTAGATGACTATGGGATGTACCTTCCAACTGGAACTACTCTATTTTATTAACTTACTAACTAATCATCCTCACATACAAGCATATGCCCTTCTGCATGTGAGGAAACAGCCTTTGCATCACCAAAAAGAAAAATAAATAAATAAATAAAATAAAATCACAGCACCTAGAAAGAGCTATTAATTCACCTGCTTTATCTTTCCTACAACAGAGGTTCTTTAGATCTGCCTGGTTGGATGTCACGGCAATCTTCAAGTTACAGTTTTCAATAGTTTCCCTACAGATGCAACTCTGCAGCTTAACTTATTTCATAGATATGTGCCTGATGCTTGGTTGAAAATCACTCTATTACCTTTTGCTGTATGCCAGTGTAGATTACAAACTGCCGTTCACCAGAACTCCACTGTCATGTAAGGACTGCAAACGACTTAGGTTAGGACATCTCCTGAAGCAAAGTCAAAGGCAGAAAGTAGCTCTTCAGAGCAGCCTGCAGCTTCTCTACGCACAGGACTATTCTTTCTCTTCCTACAGTCAGTGGTAGTGTTTACTTCAGTTTACAAACTTCAGCAGCCAGAGAAGCAGGTGCCCTACCGTCAAGAGGCTTTTTCCTTGTAAAATCCCAATCCACCTCTTGGGCATGATTATACTGTTCCCTGAATGCTGTACTGCTCCACTGGAAATGACAGATGAATATCAGTCACCTCATTTCACATAGGCAGAAGGGAGATAATTTATTTCCAGTATTCTCAAGATTTTGAGCAATTGATTTTTCAGCTTTATATGCCATTCTTTCAATAAAAAATAATCACAGAATCACACAGAATGGTAGGGGTTAGAAGAGACCTTTGGAGATCACCTAGTCCAACCGCCCTACCAAAGCAGTCTCACCCAGTGCAGGCTGGACAGAAATACATTCAGGTGGGTTTTGAATATCTCCAGAGAAGGAGAATCCACAGGTTCTTTGGGCAGCCTGTTCCAGTGCTCTGGCACCCTCAAAGTAAAGAATTGATGAGGACCCCTCTCAGACTTCTCCAGGATAGATAGATCCAGGTCTTTCAGCCTTTCCTTGTGAGAGAGGTGCTCCAGTCCCCTCATCATCCTTGTAGCCCTCCGCTGAATTCTGTCCAGTAGTTTCCTGTCTTTCTTGAACTGAGGAGCCCAAAACTGGGCATAGTACTCCAGATGTGGCCTCACCAGGACATAGTAGAGGGGAAGAATGACCTGTAAGTGATTAGAGCTGGGGGAAAGGCTGACTGATTGTTTGCTAGCTTGGATTTTTAAGAAAGACAAAAAGATAAGTAATGTGGTATCAGTAGCCCTGTTACCTATTGTTTGTGGAAATGAAGGCTTCACAGTCAGCGGTTTGCCTTACGACATGAGGGAAGAAGAGACCAGAGCAAGAATGAGGTGTAACGGTTCCACTGGGTTTGCACTAACCCAGGATCAGGCATGCAGTGGACTAGCAAACTGCAAATTTCCTTTGGAAAATGGAGGACTAGCAAAATGTGGGAAGTATGGGTCCATTTGAAGCTTCACAGTATACTCTGGTGGTCACAGACATTCAGCATAACCTCAGTTGACCCAAAATGTTTAATCCAGTCTCCAGTTCAGAGCAGATATATTCTCTTTGCCTCTCCAGATTCCTTAGCTTTTCATCCCTTTCTCCAAATTCTTCCCTATAAGTCCCAGACTGCATTGTAAATTCAGCTATTCATCCAGTAGGTTAATATATTTATTACACCCATGTGGTTTGTTATGTTCTTCTGCTTTGAACTTCTCTATAAAAAATATAGAAATAACACAAATAACCCTACAATAATTATTTGAATGAGACCACATCTTCTTTCAAAAATTATAATTTTAGACTGTCAGGTGAAGGAAATATGCCACATTCACGTAATATAGCTCAAGTGGTTAACACCACTCTCTGAAAATATTTGAGCCCTATTTCTACTCCAAAACTGTCAAGCTGCAACTCATGGTCCTTAGGTTGTGCAACACTTCTTTTGTCCCATAGTGTGCCAGTGCTCTATTTCTTAGCATTAGTTACCTGGAGCCTTCATGCAACATATCCACCAATTCTAAGTAGCATGAGTATCTTCAGGCTTTACCTTAAATTCTAACTTCTCATTTTATTAAAATAATCAGATTGAACTCCATGGGTCTTTCACCAGAGGATCTAATTTTGTACCCTTTCTGATCTCTCTGTACCTATCTTTGTACAGTGAAGGATCTGAACAGTTTATTTAGGAGATTACCTTGCCTGACAACATCCTTTGGAGAATTCCTTCTGACAAGTGAGAGCTACCTATCTAGTAAGCAAGGCTCATTTTCTGTATTCCCAGAAGTGTGACACTACCAGTCTGCTTGATTCAGAAGACCTGCCTTTTTTAGTAGCCACCTGTATTTGTTAGTTACCCACCCCCCCTCTCCACATTGGTTGCAAACCTTCCCTGCAATCATTCCCTTTCAGTTCTTCAATTAGAAAAATTGAAGAAGACAGAACCCAGAGCTACAAGATGCAACTAAAAATAGATGTGTTCAGCAGTAGTGATCCAGTTATTATGATACTTTGGCATCTAATCCAGCTAGTACACTCCAGGGAGTAAATTACATTTTTCTTGATTAAAATGTTACACTGTACTAAATCAAACAGTTTATATGACTTGCTTTTCAACCAAAAAAAAAAACCCAACCAAAAAAAAAAACAAAAAAACCAACCAACACCACAACAAAAACAATAAGGAAAAAAACCCCCACAAGTTAGTTTCAGAGATTTTCCTTGAAAACTATGGGTCTAGTATTAATTGTATTAAATTCTTCCATTCTTTACTAATTGAGACTTTCGTCAACAGTTCTGGGGTTTTTTACATTATCAGTGGATATGTAAAAGACTTAAAATTACCTGGGCTGCAAGTTTGCCCCTTTTAATACGGTATAACTTAAATTTTCGCTCTTCCTACAAAACATTGTCATATTCCAAGACTTACTGAAAAGGATCATTAATCATCCAGAAAGCTCTTCAGCAAGCTCTTACAAAACTCTCAGATGCAAATTATCTAGACCTTCTGATTTTAAAATGTCTAGCTTTAGTAGCTGCTGTTTAACATCCTCTGAGAAACTGCTGGATTGGAAAGTGTTTCAATATGAGGATCAGCATGTAATATGACTAATTCACATGGCTTTTCCCCAAATATATAACAGAAGTATTTGCTTAACACTTCTGTTATTCCTCCATTGTAATTGAAACTTCTTCCATTTCTCCTCTCAATGGCAAATATTCCTTTTGTTTCTAAGCTTGCAGGCCTCTTTTTTATTGTCTTTGGCTGTTAAGGACATTAATTTAATCCTGTGATTTTTTAATTTATATTATAAGGCTTTTGGAATTCTTATTTAAAATCAACCCTGTTAGTATACTACAGAATATGTGTTTTAGAGTATATTCCATCTCCACATAGTAGTCTGGTTATATGTATACATACTTATGGTCTAACTATGGCTTGTAGTTCTGCGATTATTTCTTTTCTATCTACTAAGATTAAATCTGATATACTACTCACTTCTTCTAAATTGTTTAAAATTCAGTACATCTTGAAAAGTCTACAGTATTTTAATGTTGACAGATGGGAGACCCAACATGTCATTCAAATTGAAACTTCTAGCATCTTACAGGTCTTTTTGCTCCAACACACAATATAGGGAGTACTGTGATTTTGTGATTTCTGTTGAAAACCAATTAGAACCATCCCCTGTTTCTTACAGAAAAGCATTTGGTGTAATTTTCATAACCTTGTGTGAACCACTCCAGGAAGACAGGACTGCAAGAGACATACCCAGACTCTTTCCAATGCACAACCACATCACATAAGACCTTGCAGGATGAGATTTTAAATTTTTGTCACTAGAAGACATTTTCTTACAACACTCAAATGCTTTGAGTAGATTCGTTTTGTGTCATCTCCATGCTTCAATACCCTCTTCTTAAGAGACAAGCATTAGAGCTGGATGCTGTATCCCCATCAAAGCCACCCTTCTACACAAGAACGTGCAATGACAAGCAACACACACAAACTCTTTTCTCAAAGTTTCAGCAGATGCTAAACAAAAAGCCATCACCTGTCCATCCCTTCTCCACTGTGCAGAGGCACTGATCCCAGCCCCAAGCAACTATGTCAGCGGGGAGCTCCCATCTGCTGGGGTAGTTTTCTATCCGATGCTAGTACCTGTGTGAAGGACTTTTTGTGCTGTAGAGCCACAGGCGTGCAGGCGCGAGGGAAACCCGCCAGCTGCTGGGACCAAAGCAGCCAGTCGTGCCATCATGCTCTGCTCTCACCCTTGTTTTCTCCCAGGACCATGTTCTTCAACCATAACTCCCCCCAAACCAGAATGCAAACTGCTTGGGGGGGCAGGGGGGAACAGGGGAGGAGAAGAGGGGAAGGGAGAGGATGTCCAGTGACTCAGAGGGAGATAACAGCCCGTTTTACATAGCCTGTTATTCCTTTTCCCCTGTTGACTCTTCCTAAATAGGTTACGTTCATGGAGTGTTGCATTCCAGGAATGTGAGTACTACAGGCAGCATCTAGTGATGGCAACACAGCCAGATTTATTACCAGGTTCGGACAATTAAATACTCTCTTTTTCTCACAACACTTTGTGCCTTGGTTAATTTTAGTTTGATATCCTGATTGGATGGAAAACAAGTGCTCATTTGTTTCCACTTCTACATTCATTATCAGGGGAATCTGATAGTCACCCCATTCCTTACAAGGCTGGGATGAAGTCTGCTCTCCTTGGGGCTGAAGGCAGCATTGACTCAGTGCTAACCCCATCTCCATGCAGCATCCTTCTTGGCCCCCAGCTTCCCATCCATGCCCAGAGCTCTGTCTGTGCTCCACCCTGATACATGCCCCACTCATGGGCTGGTTGAGGACAGCAGTACACAGTGAAAAAAGCTTATTAAAATCACCCTATTATCTTTATATCCGTACATATTAAAAAAGAGTGTTGTTGGGACCTTGTACAAAGAAGTCCACTTTATTTCTAACCTGCCTCTTCCCCCATCTCACTCGGCAAGAACCGAGAGATGTTTGATGTGGCCTCAAATCCCCAAGCTGGTACAGCTCTGGCTTGACTGCTTCACTTGTGGGTCCATAGAATCATAAAGTCGCTAGTTGGAAGGGACTGTAAAGATCATCAACTTCCAAACCCCCTGCCATGGGCAGGGACACTTCCCACTAGACCAGCATGTTCAAAGCCCCATCCAACCTGGCCTAGAACACTCCCAAGGATGGGGTTTCCACAGCTTCTCTGGGCAACCTGTTCCAGTGTCTCACCAAAGACACTGAGTCTAGTCATCATTCCAATGACTCCTGAATTATTGAAGACATGGCAATTAGTGGGAAAACAGAAATTTTCAACTTGTCAGGAGCAATTTAAGGGGACAAATTAAAGGCCATGTTCTTCCCAGGTGTCTGTTTTGCCATTGAATTTCAAAGGCCTGCTGACTTGCTGAGAAAACAATTTTTAATAACCAACGGTGTCAGGAAACATTAATAGTCAGGGTCCCATCCAGCTCTCCATACCGATACACAACATACTCTGTTATTCTTCATCTGTACTTCTAGGCACAAACAAGAGGGGTTAATAAGAAATGCTCCTTCACTTAATCACAGTGCCTTGAGGGTTCCTGTTAGGAAACACAGCTACCAATACCATGAAGTAATTTTAAAGGGATAAATAAATAAATAAATACATACATAGCCCAGGGATGATTTTCACTTTGGCTCCAAATTTAATCAGGATAATAACACCCAAGAGAAGCATGGCAGTGCTTTTCCTTTCATTTTGTGCCATGTTCAAGTGATGTTGTTTCACAGCTTTAATAGTCCTGTCAGCATTCATCAACAAATCAAGACAGCCTCCAGAATACCACCATAAAAACACAGTGGATTTTTAATTAGAGCAGGGCAGCCCTTAGCACACCAAATACATGTTAAATTGATATTTCTCACTATTCTCTCAAGATTACCCAGTTTCAGCTGTTTCCAAATGAAGCAAATCAAGCTTAATGTGGGCTCAGCTGAACAAATGCACTTTCTTAGGTTTACGGCGGCTTTTTACTTTTAATGCCATGTCTTCTTTTTTTTTTTTTTTTTTTTTTTTTTTTTAAAAAATTTTTTTNTTTTTTTTTTTTTTTTTTCCCTTTTTAAAAATGATGTTATGGTAGGAAAATATTACACTTGCCTATGTGAGATTTACAGATGACCTTTTTACTGGACAAAAGTTCTGTGAGACATGGGACAGAATATAAATCCCAGACTCCGCTCCATCAAAAGCTGATAAATAAGTGAGGAAGATTAAGAGTGTAGTTTAATGAGCCAGTATGTTTTCCATTACAGATGTAATTATTTGCCAAAAATTGTCCTTTCCACATTCATTTTGTTTTGAAAAACAATGACTCCTTCATAAAACCCTCTAGTAGGTTTTCTGGATGCACCATTTCTTAGGAGATCAGTGGTTTGTGGTCTTGTTGATGTGGATCAGAAGAAGTCAAAGTCATTTGTTGCTTTTCCTGAAATCTTAAGTATCACAAGCTGCTGGATCATTTCTTATTACTGTCTGGGAATTATTAAATTGTACTCAGGATTCCCTTCCAGTCCCATTTTACGGTAACAAAAACCACAGGAAAATTATGCAGACCATATTCCCCTGTCATTTTTCTGTCAGTGCTCAGAAAGTGTGACCTCCGGAAAAAAAGAAACACTTTCAAAGATTAAATTAAATCAGTGGAAGAGGGGAAGTTATTTTGCTGATAGCACCCACCTCCTCCTGATCTACATTGCTACTGCGGCAGTGAGTTGAACTCTGAAATCAGACAACATTCACTTCACTTGTTCCTTGCCCTAAAGAGCAAAAGGAAGGACTGGTGGGGACCACAGCCTGTCCCCAGGGGAAACTGACTTCAGGCACTTTTAACCCGCAGTCTCACCTCCCAGGCACAGGGGCTCACCTGAAGCAGTGAAAGGAGTAAAGATCCCCTCCCTGTTCTAACAGAGGCTCACTAGAGAAGTTTTGCTGGTGGACACAGCCATATTCCCCATAATAATTCATGAGTGATGTGTGTCAACTCACTTAAAGAGATGCTTATTGCTGGAATATATGCTTTAGCCTAGCAAGCAGCAAAAGCACAACAGCAGGAAGGAAAAAGCACAGTTTAAATACCTAACTTGGCTGAAAATTATATTGTGGTGTCCATCTAGGTGCTGCAACTCTTCCATCTATTTTGAGCTTGACCTGAGAAACTACAGATCTCAAAAATATTATAAGGGAGTTGAAACCCTTGGAAAGGGATAAGCAGTAGCCAATGTGCTGAGCAGGGAGACCACTACACTGCTCAGTGGAAAACTGGCAGCAATGCAGAGGCTCTGCTGCTCAGTGCTTTGCTCCTGTGGTGGGCTGGGAGCATGAGATCTGCAGACATCAGGGCTTGCACCATCACCTTCCTTACAGTGACCTCCTCACATCTCTCCACCTTCCTCGCTGAAGAGGTCTGGAGGACAGCAGGGGAGCTGTACCAAGGTCATCCAAGCAAACATGTCCTGCTGCACCAGAGCTTCATCCCCCTTCATGTGAAGCTCCTCTCACAAGAAAAACCTATTACTAAGGACTTTCTGGTGCAAGTCCTCCAGGCAGCAAATAGGTCTGTATGTATTTTTCCTCTGTCTCTCAGGAAACCTGTGGGACCTCCTGTTCAACCAGATGATTCCATATGCGGAATGATGCACTCCAGTAGGATGATGGGACAAAAATCTCTTTCCAAACTCATCTCACGTGTCTTGTTGTTGGTTTTGGGCTTAGTCCTAAATGCTTTTTTTTTTTTTTT
>VZRU01020551.1:183464-206150 GCA_013398155.1 Pedionomus torquatus | reverse complement strand
TTTTTTTTTTTTTTTTTTTTAAATAAATAAACATATACATCACAGTAAGACATTCCATCTCTTTTTCTCAGTGTTCAACCCAAAATAGCCAGAAAGAGAAATACCTTTAAGTCAATCATCAAAGCTAAATTAAACAAACACAAACTTTCACTTAACTTTTAAATGGCAGTGAAGCTTTGAAAAAGGGTCCTGTACCTGAAATTTCATGTGTAAATTATGACTTCAGTTTCAAAATTTATCTTGGCCAAATTTCTGGAGTAAATCCATCAAATGCAATCTTCTGTGGGAAGCTTACTTCCAAGAAACAATTTCCTACATTGAGAAGCAGAGAATAAGTAGAATGACAAATGCATCCATTTGCATATGACTGTTTTAGAGAAATACGCAGACATCATGATAATGCAAAGCTCAGAAGGACTGAGACAATGTCTGCATTTTACCATTTAGCATCTGTTTCAGCTCCATGCCAACACAGACATGAGAGGGGCTGAGTATCCCTAATTCAGCAAACACTGAAGGGCACAACTTACTTCAAGCCTACAAAAGGGCTTCTAAAATCAAACAGACCAAAAGGAGTGGAGCAAAAGAAAGCACACTCCATCATAATACAAGGGAACAAAATTAGTCACACATAAAGTGATCTCAGCTGCTGGGCTCCCTGTTAGAGAAGGTTAAAGTCCATTTCAATCCATGTGAGTCTCCCCAGCCCTATTTAGTAAGCTGTTTCTTCACAAATCCTTACTTTCATCCGCACATGACTTGCCTCAGGGTGAGATGTCAGCCTTCTGGGAAGCATTGTGCCATTTAGCTGGGGTTTGATGTGGAAACAATCATCCTCTTTCCAAGATCAGGTAGCTTCATTGGTTTCCATGTGGTACTTGAGATGTTGGCTTTGACCCCTGGGACCTGTCTGATTTCATGCTCACGGAGGTGGAAATAATACAAACTAGAGCTCCCATAGAGAGACAGACTGGACTCATATCCTTCTCAAGGCACCTTTTATACATTATGCATGGAGAAAAGAGCATTTCAGGTACAAAAACCCCAACACAATATAGAATCATAGAATCATAGAATGGTTAGAGTTGGAAGTGACCTTAAAGATCATTGAGTTCCAACCTCCCTGCCATGGGCAGGGACACCTCCCACTAAAGCAGGTTGCTCAAAGCCCCNAGGGGGAGAATCACCTCCCGTGACCTGCTGGTCATGTTTCTTTTGATGCAGCCCAGGATATGGTTGGCTTTCTGGGCTGCCAGTGTGCACTGCCAGCTCATGTGGAGCTTCTCATGAGCACTCCCAATCCTTCAGATGGCAATCCAGATGTAGGACCCCGCACTTGGCTTGGTTGAACTTCATGCTATTTGCACTAGCCCACCTCTCAAGCCTGCCCAGGTCCCTCTGGATGGCATCCCTTCCCTCCAGTGAAGGAAAAATATAGTGAAAATAAAGTCTTGGTTCTACATGTGCTGGCACCTCCTTTGACATACAACATTAGTAGTTGGATGGTCAGTGATAACCTGCATTTTGAACAGGAGGGAAAGACAGGAGCACTCAGCAACTAGAACAAATTTACACAAATGAGGTTGCAGACAATACATGATGAGGCACTCTCTAAAGGCTGGTAAAGAGGAATGATCTCTTCCCTTCTATTTGGCACTTGACATCCACCTAAGATTTGGCAGTCAGGTTTGGTTACCCCAGCTAGCTGAGGGAACTTGTGCCCCAATCTTCTTTGCTCAGGCTTCTTGCTGTGAGGATCAGCTGAGAGGCAAGAGACATGGCTTAAAGCTCCAAAGTCCCCTGTGCCCCCATGCTCAAATCAGGATGATTTTAGGCGAAAATGGGCCAGCACCTTCTCTTCTAACAAATTCACAAAGATTTTCCAGTGAGAATTCCTCAGACCCTCTTACAAAGGGAAATACTTCAGGAGAAACAAGTGAGAAAGTACTGGAACTCCATTAGTGGAAAAAAAAAAAAAAAGGATTTGTTTTCAAAGTTCAAATTATTGAACTAAAGATACTAGATAGCAGAGAGGCATTAACATAATCATTTCACAAGTGGGTAGCAGAAAGCAAAGAAACAGAGAAGAGTAACCAAATTACTCCCCTCTGTTGAATAAATCATGTGAAGTGTAAGCTTTCTGGGGCAGATGCTTTAGGTACTATATATTTCTCTACAGGTTGGTACAACATGCAGCAACATAGAACCCCAAGTGATTTAATGGGGTCTTTAGACACTGCAGGAATATAAACAGAAAATTGTATGGAAATAAGTACATGATAAGGGAGGTACAGCCACGGAAAGCGCTGTGTAGCCATGGCTGTATACCTCAACGGTGTCCATCACTGAGCCCTCGTGCCTTCCTGCACCAAGGATGCTGTGTCGGTCCCAAATCATATCTTGATTTCTAGACAGGGTTTTAGTGAGTGTATGCAGCATATGTGTTATGTTTGTAATTGGGTAGACACAGCTTCAAAGAAGTGGCGAAGAGCAGTTTGAGGCAAGGAGGAAACCCTAGATTGATTATTTTGTACGCGTGCCCCCCAAAAAATCACACTGGGTAATCCATGTGTGCTTAACCTTTGGGCTCCCAACTAATTAATTAAAGTTGCTCATAGTACACGCAGTGTTAGTGAGGTAATATTTCATCACGTTTCAAGTCTGAAAGGTTTTGGCACGGTGCAGTCTTTTCTTAGATTGGAATAACAGGGGTTATATAAATGCAAATTACACAATTTGACAGCTGTGTAACATCAGCATGTTATGACTTAAAGAGCTAAATCCCAAGACCCCTCACTGACCGGTGAAATCAGGTTCCCATTGAATTTTGCCAGTGCAGGGATCTGCAGAACACAGCTGTGGTACATAGCCCCCACCACCATACTTTCTTGCCCTCCCCACCCACAGCTCATCTTGCCACCCTGCTCTGGCCATGCAGGGGCTTTCTGTGTGTGCTCCTTCTGCTTTCCCCACTGCCACCTATTCAAGAGTTTCTTTCTTCTCATACCCACTATGTCTTCTTTCTTGACTGCCTCTGGCTTTAACTTAATTGGCCTTTTTGCTGCCTTCCTTCATCTCACAATCTTTCTTTCTAATCTTCCTTTATTTTCTTCTTCCCACTTTTTGTCAGAATACCTTTGTGCTATTTTAGTTGTTTATTATAATGTTGCAGCTTTTTGAGCTTTTATGGTCTCTTCTCCCATTCCCATTGTCATTGTCCTTCCAGCCTGTTGCATTTCTCCTTTTCTCCTCTTTCACTGGTTCATTCTTTGCCTTCTTGCCTGCCACCCAGCCATCTCCCTTTGCCATCTCTGCTTTGCCACACTGTTCAAGCAGTACCATGGGTTCTAGTGTAGGGTTGGATGGAAGAGACACTCGTTAGACAAAGGGGTCCAAAACTGCATCCAATCCCATGACCAGGTGACCTTGGCAAGGCAAGAGGTTGAGGTACCAATAACAGTAGTGATTACACCACCTGCCGTGGTGTACATTCTGCTGCGGGAAACAAAACAAAATCAAGTTGTTCCTGGTTACCTCATGCACTCCCCAAACACTCTTCACTGGGCTGGAACAGAAAACATTACTGATGGTGAAAGGACAAATCAAGATGGCTGTATGTGTAGAGAAAAAAAAAGAAAAGTGCATCTGTTCACAAGACCCCCAGCTCAGTAAGGATTCATCCATCAATTCATCATCACTTTCTGACCAATATCTTGCTCAAGGTAGAAATCAGCTTGGTTTAGCCCAGGCTATCCAAAAAATTGGTCATCTGCAGGTGACCCATCACCACTACCTTGTTCTCCTCACTGCAGCTTTTCCTGCTTTTCTGGTGTGCCTCTTGTCCCAGTGACCAACATACCTTGAAGGCACTGCAGCAAACACCTTACCTGGCTCCTCTGCAACAGCTACAGCCATGCCAAGCTGTCAGAGTTGTTTCTGTTGTTGTTGGCTCCAACCACATCTCAGAAGAACCTGCTTCTTAGATTGAGCAGAAACAAGAACCCCCCTGGGTTTTTGTCCCAGAAACAGGGCATCTACAGCATTCATTTATTTGCAGTCTTGCTTGCTGTCCTCTTTCTGCTCTGTCCAGACCCTAACCTGAGCATACAAGATTGGAATTTGTCTTTCCCCCAGGACACCTAATATAACCCCTTTGTCATTAATCCCCCCCACCCCAGTTGATTTTTTTTAATTCATAAACTTAAACAAATGTTAATGAAAATTATTGAAACATTAATAATTTAATGATAACATGCAAATGAAGTGTGACCTAGTCTGTCTTTTTCATCGGGCATTTAGAGATTCTCTCTAAATTTGTGTCATTCGGAGCCCTCTACTCTGTGATTTACACATATATAAGCACACTGGGAGAAACCTGAGGGCTTGCCAGCTTTGGTGGAAACAGGGTTTAAGTGACATCTGTCATTTTCACTGCATTACAATAATGATCTGAAAGCCAGCAGGGGCCAGAACCTCAATGCAGGAGGCGCTGCACAGACACAGAATTAAACTACAGTCCTTCCTCCCAGGAGCTCATGGACAACATATCAGGTAAGAGAAAGCATAGAGTAAGAGAAAACAGAGAGTAAGAAAAGCCCAGGTGCTCAGCCTTGCAGACAAAGGCTGTACCATCAGAGAAACCTGGTCATCATAGGGTAGGGTTGTGTTTCACAGAAAGGACGAGTCCAGAGATAGTCTGGATATATATACGTATATATACATGAATATATATAATAGAATTATTTAGGTTGAAAGACACTTTAAAGATCATCTGGTTCCAACCCCCCTGCCTGGGTAGGGACACTTCCCACCAGACCAGATTGCTCAAAGCCCCATCCTGCCTGGTCTTCAACATCTCCACTGATGGGATCTCAGCAACTTTTTTCATCAACCTGTTCCAATCACCTTCATAGTGAACCTCTTTTTCCTGATATCAAATCTAAATCTACCCTCTTCCAGCTTGAAGCCATTACCCTTTATCTTATTGATCTCTGTACTGGTCTCCTGGGGCTTCCCTGAAGACCAGTCCAGTGCTGGTTCCTCTCTGTATCCAAACTTCTGACTTTTACTGTGTGCCTGTTCTGGATGCATACCAAGAACACACTTCTGAAACAAAATGATTTCTATCTCTTTTCTTATAACACCCCTGCAAGTAGCTCTCCCAGCCCCATGCCCTTCATCGAGGCATGTCCCAGGCCAGTGGTGCAGAGGGGGAGCTGGCAGGTTGTGGGGCAATTCACAGAAGATGCTGGCTCACAAGTCCTGCTCCACCAGCTTCCTCAGGCAAGGCTGTGTTCTAATCCCTGATTTGCAACAAAAGTTTTGTCGTACATCCTGCTCAGCGTTACACTCTGAGCACAGGAAGGGGTATGGAGAGGAGGAAGGAGCAACAGTTCTTCACATGAAACATGGAATAAACAGGATCGGTCAGGATGGTGAAGTTCTGCCAAAAGCTAAGGAGCATCTGACTTTATCATTGAAAACATCCCCGAGGATGCTTTCCAAAGCAAATAAACTACGTAAATACTCTTTCCTTCCTAGAGTTTTCTAAGAATGAAAAGACTGCTGACCCCGGTGTCAGTGCATTTTATGTCACAGTATCTAGAAGGAATTTACAAAAATTAGTACACTTCCTCCTTTGTAGAAGACAGCAACTACTCCCATTTGCAGATGAGGAACCAAAGTTAGGTGAGTTGCTCGAGGTCACCTAGAGCTAGGACTGAACATTGGTCTTTTGACTTCCAGAACTGTGACTTAAAACATAATCCTTCCTTTTCTTTTTTTTTTTTTTTTTTCCCACTAGCATTGCAGCTTCCACCGCACTCAAGACTCAGCACAGTGGTTATCATAATTTCACACTAATTTTGACTAATTTTCTGCACCACCGCTCTGCATTTAATTACTTCAAAATGTATCTCTGAATCATTTAATATATTGTAACTGCTTTTGTGTGCTAGAATAAAAGCATCAAGTGGTCTGGCAAAGTTCAGCACTAAATAAATAGACCTTCTGGGAAAAATCTGAGGGTGATCAGGAGATATTTCTTTTCCGAATAAAGCTGTGGCTAGCCTTATCCATGTTTCTCAAGTCTGTTAAAAAGTTTCATAGAGTGGAACTGAGAAAATAATTGCAAAGACCAATTTGATTGATGCAGCCTTCTTTTCAGCCTCAATAACATTCAATAGGAGATTTTTGATTATTTTAGTGTGCTAATTATTTATACTTACTCAACCATGAAAAACAACAGGCTGATTAGGAAGGGGCAGGGAAAGCAACAAATAGAAAAGGAAGAAGTTGCTGGCAATGAGCATCTAATTTGTTAAAATGCTCATTACAGAGCAAAGAAAATTGACAGGATAAACTCAGGTCTCAACAGAAAATTCATAAGCAGTGTCTCTGGTAATAGTAGAGTGCAGAATAACACAGCCAAGACAGACTGACCTCTGCTCTTTACAGGAGATACAGTCGGTTCGGGAGCATGGACCGCTGGGGAGGACGAAACCACAGATCCCCAGAGGCACTGGAAATCTGGTGATTAATGAGGTCTGAAAATAAATATTTTATTCCAATTTTCTTAACAGGAAATTCTACATCTTTTCCTGTGGATTTTTTTTTAATTAAAAAATGTGACACAGAAAATGCTGAAATATTTGACAAACACTTTTCCAAATTTGATAAAAACAACTCTTGAAAATCATATTCTATAGTGGTAATATGCAGATGGCATATAAAATGACATGAAAATCTAGCTGCTGACAGCATTTCCTAATCTCTAGGACAGAATTAACTGGCAATTTACACACCAGCTAAAACATCTGAAGACAGTCACACTTTAAAGTAATAGACAAAGCACAAAAGATAAGCACAAGATTATCTCAGCCTGGAAGTGGACATGTGGGTACTACTGGCCCTGTGCAGGTCGGCTCAAAGCATGAGCTCATGCTGGGAAGCTATCCTCTCTGCTGGGAGACTTAACAGTTAGAAGGGTATCAGGGATGGGATGGGCTGCCCTGGGGGATCCCACAGGCATTGTCCCTCAGGAAGCCCTTGGAGAAAGAGGACAAGAGTCCTTCTACTGGACTGAGTCAAAACTTACTGTCTAGTCCCTTTTTTTAAAAAGTAATATTATTCAACCTGTTCTACCGAAACCCCATGCCTTTTCTAGGCATTGCTTATAAGGTACACAAGGGAAAAATTTAAATCACACATTGTATACCAAATATACTTTAATTACCTCCTAAATCTGTGATTTTCAGAGAACATATCTCTAGTGGCATGCAAATCTGGATTTTATTATTGTAAACTGAGGTGTGATTGAATTTGATTCATAAATTAATTCATTTCTGAAGATTTGAAGTCATATACTGCCTACTATTAGTTCAATATTTTTATCTGGCACAATAAATATATCCCAGTTCTCCTCAATGAGGAATGGAGAAAAGTAGTGCACTGTGAAAAACATATTTTTTGCAGAACTGTTCGGTAATTGTTCCTAGCTGTACTTTCTTTGCTTTTAATTAATTTGCAAGGAAAAAAGACAATGAAACTCTAAATAAAACATACTTACAGTTATATTATGCACAATTTTAAAGTTGTTTTTCTGTATGGGAGTGTGAAAAACTGAAGATAAAATAGTCTGCTTTATACATATGTATACTTAGTTTGCATGCTACATTATTAGAATAAAGCTATAAACACAACTGTATTCCTACTTTAGGGCCTCAGATAGAAGGTTGCTTCTTTCTGTATATTTCTGTAATCGTACATACCGCCCATCACCCTCCTCATAAGCTACAAACCACCATAAATATTTCCCCATACAGCTGAAGATGAGGTAAGTCGTAACAAGGTGAGTGTACCAGAAGGTGCACTCAGCACAGCAAGAGGTAGCTAAAACAAAGCATTCAGCTTACACCTGAAAGATACCTGCCACCCACCAGGTCGCCTTGAAGTCTACCCTAGCCCAATCACACACTCAATCTAACAATCAACAATCCTACTTCACCTCTCAAGCCAAAACATTCTTTTAACTTAGTACAGGTGATAGAAAAGACTCTTGGCCCAATAGAAATCTGTACCATAAGGGAAAGATGAAATAATAATGAAAAACTAAGCAACAAAAAGCAAAGATGAACCCTTGTACCTTTTGCATCATGATTTAGCAAGAATAACCAAGCAAAGCGAACTTAAGCTTGCCCCCCTGAAACTCAAGCGAGCTACTCGCAAGCAGCTATTTATGAGCAAACCCGTCTCTGTTGCAAAAGAATGGGATGGCTTGCTAATATTTCCCAATGCTCCTTTCAGGCAAAATTTGATCTTCTATTTTCTGCTCATTCAAAACTGAAAATAATAGCTACTGACTTGCCTTTTTTCAATGTCTTTTAGCAAAAATATTTTTCATCCCATATTGTTGTCAGATACCCAGAAGAGAAGACTTCCCTGGCAGCAGGACTTGAAGACTGTCGCATTCAGAAGCTGAAGGACTAAGATTTGGAAGGCAATTTCAAATTCACAACAATTCCAATTCAGGGCTTCTTGGCAAGGATCTTCTTGATGAAACTTATTCTTTTTAAAGGTAGAACAGGTTGGTATGGGTATCGCTGCAGATCAGGCTTTGCGACCTGTGGGGACCTGTGCTTCTAACAGGGTCATCCATCAGCGGGATGGAGATGGGCAGGTGGGGAGGAGATGGGGAAAGATTGAATAATATTATTTTTTAAAATTGATTGAAGCTGCTCATCAGGACCAAGTGGTAGGTGCTCTGTGGTCAGCGCATTTCTACGCACAGACACAATCCCATGCAGCGAAAGGCTTTGTGAATGTGCAGTCACTGACAGGGCCCTGAGAGCAATAAACAGCTTCTCCTTGGACACGCACCTCACCTGAGTGCCTGGGGCTGCCTCCAGTTTCTCCCCAGCCACCCTGCTCCTGGCTGGGGTGGTGAGACAGGCCCCGGCCATGAGGTCCTGCCCTGCCATACCTGTACCCTGACCATAACTACGTATGCCCTGGAAAGTTAATTGAATTTGAATTTGTACCTCACCATTAAATAAATCCTGAAAATTACAACAGTATTCATTTCAAGGGCAAAATTCTTTTCTCAGAGCAGCAGTAACTGTACCTTTATGGCATAGTCTGCTTTGCATCTGTGTACCCCATCAGTGGGAGCACATGACACTGGGAACAACAGTGAGGACGAGAGATGTGTAATATAGCTCTGCAAATACATGTTTGCCTGCAGTTTCCCTTGTAGCTTAAAGATGGACATTTTGAGTGCATTTAAAACTGTTAGAGGTATCATGGAAGGTTCTTTGGCTGGAGATGAAAACACATCTACTGAGACAATAGGAGAGAGGTCATACTTCAGCAGGAAGGAGAGGGAAAGATATTTTTCTAAATGTAGTCACCTACTATCATAGACTTACTGCAGCCCCAAACCTGGCAAAAACAGAGTGAAGGATTTGACTGCCACCCAGACTACATGATGGATTGGATTAGTCCTGCCCCACTGCTTTCCTCCATCTGACTGGTTTTGGTGATGTTGAGAAAGCTTTGGTGCAATACATTTCCCAGACTTGCTCGGAGGGCAGATGCAAGCAGCCAACCACAGTTCTTGCTGACTCCCACAGAAAAACTACAACTGCAAAGCAGGTAGACAGCATTTGCAATTCATCTGATCTCACAGAGCTACAAACTACAGAGTTTCTGTGTCAGTATCAGTTCAACTACAAGCAACTTCCAAGGATGCTTTAAAAAGTAATCAAAATGAAAAAAAAGCTGAAATTTTTCAAAACAACCAGTTTAAGAAAACAAGAGACAACCAAGTGCCCTGTTGTAACAAAATTATGTATATGTGGCAGTTTCTGTAAAGTTTTATTTCCTTTTTCCATTATATGTGACACAATCACAGAGAGTTTCCCCAATGAATATAACTGAATTATTTCACTTCTTCGTTCTTTGGATTGGATCAAGTTGCTGCCATCTGCTTCATGTCTGAAGTACTTTTGAGGAAAATCCTTTTCACTCATGTAGTTATGTAATGGTATGTAGTCTCTTGCCATCCTTGAATGCAGTCACTGATAAGACAGAACTAAAAATAGGGTAAAAAAATGGTTATGATCACCATCAGTTGTTGCCTGTGCTCTTCTTCCTTTTAAGCCTGCCCTGCAGCAGGCTGTTAAATCCTTTTCAAACTCATCTTCCTTTCTACTCCTGTTCCTAAAGGCCAGAAATATAACACAGACCATACAATTCCAGTAACCTACTCTTTTATTGTGCCCCACAATATTTTTGGCTTGTATGCATTCCCTAAAATGTCTTGGTATGAAGTTTTCAGGAGATGTAGAACTCAGTTTTTCCCTTTGTATCTCAATTATTTTTTCTAGCATCACTTAAATATTTGTCTCATTTCTCTGCTGTGTCAGTTTGGTGCTAAACTACATCCAGGGTTTTGCTCTTGAGGTCAGACTCCTTAACTACTATGCATTTTGACCGAGGGAAAGATCTTAGACATTCATTAAATAGTCACACAGGCATTTAGATCAAGCTTTTTACATCTTCAGTCCAGTACAAGAGTGCAATGTTCCAGCCCTAAAAATAATATGTGGAGAGCAGAAATCATCTCCTTACACTAACTTGATCTGCATTAACTTCTTTTTTTGTAGTGTTGTACTGAGCTAATCCTCAGCTGTGTGTTTGCTGTGACCCCTACATCCTCAGACATTTTCAAGCAACAGACAAACTAACGCTGTATTATTTCACCTTGATATAGTGTCCAGCATTCTGAAGGATCTATAAGAACTCAAAATGAAGAGAAAGCACCAGGTAGTATGAATCCGTGCCAATATATGTATAATCTCACTGCACCCCATCACCATAATTCTTGAGCACTTGCCAGTAATATATTAAGCAATGGGATCATTATCTGTTTTGGATGTTTCAGTAGCTTCTTCACCTGCTTCCTGAGGGTGGAGAGCTGACTGTGCACTATGAGTTTTTCCTTTTGCTGGGATTCTCGTTCAGATTTATTTTTCATAAACATTTCATCTGCTCTACATGTACTCAGGGAGGACAAAGCTGGGCGACATGCCTCTTACATTTGGTGTAGAAAGCACTGAGGCTTGAGATGCTCATTATTCCCGCAGGAGTCAGCTCCACAGTCTCCGACTGGCTGCCCAGAAACTTCTGGCTCTACTACAAGGCCAGAGCGTGTCTGTAGAGCTGTCTGAAGACTACTGCTAGCTGGATGTTCACTGGATGTTAGCATCTGTTTAAGAGTATTGAGCAACACCATGCAACACTTGGGGTGAAAATGTCAAGTTGCATTCATAGACACTTCAACAGAAGTGCAAAATGTTAAGTACTTCAGTTGCAATGTGGGGAAAAGGATAATAGTGCTGTAATTCCCATGCAAAACTTCTTTAATACTCACCTGAAGCTCAGCGGTTTAGCTTCACACCATCTGCAAAAATGGATGTCTCATTTAGCAAAGTAGCTGCAATCCTCTGTGCTAAATCACATGAAGAATCCCCACTGCTGAATCGATAGTACTACTCACAACCGCCTGTTCACACAGAGTGCTATAAAGCTGAATAAAGAACCTCGGAAAATCACTGTAGATGAGAAAAAGCACTTGGAGGGAAAAAAAAAAAAAAAGTAAAAATAAAATAGAGATAAATTAATGTTGCTTCTTATTGCTTGCTGGGTTCCAAGGAAAATTAAAGTGTTTACTACTGCAAGAAAGATCACTATTCCCATAAACTCACAGGTGGAACTTTTCTAGCTGATGCCTATAAATGACACCCCGCTATCATCCATCATCCTTCTTTCTCCATTAATCTCCCTTTCTGTTCACTATTCCAGACTCTGGAAGTCCCAATGGAGTAATATAGTGTAGCCAATTTTTAAAAGCCCCAAGTCCCCTTTAAAAAACCCACTTTCCCTAGCTGAAGAGTAATACCAGAAACTTTTATTTCACTTCAGGTCTCACTCCAAATGACACCTATAAACAATAAATCAAAACACCAGCATCACCCTTTTAACTCCACCATTACTTATTTCTGGCTAATTAAAAATCCTCTTTTTAACTGTCTTGGATAAATATGAAATGATGACCCAAGAATACGATGGGCTGGCATTTTGGTATCAGTGTAAAATGAAGTTCATAAGGTTAATCAAGTTACCAACATTTTAGAAGTTGGGAAACTTTCTGTCCCAGATGGCTTAACAGGTGACTCCTATAAATTACACAGTACGTTACAGCGGCATCCGCCAGTCTTGTTAGAGTAAGGAGTCAGTCAGCATTTCCATTATATACTCCTGTTTTCAGAGTTTATTAGATAGGCATAACAACATTCTCCAACCTGAATCTTGGCACACAGCAGGTTTTCACCTTATGAACTAACTTTCTGTATTACAGAAAGCAAGATAATAACCTGCAAGTTACATTTCAAATTAGATCAAAATTTTCAAAGCTGATTAAAAACAAAACCCCTGAAATGTTTAGAACTCCCCTTAGCCTTCCTGCTTTGTTACTGAGGATATTAAGTTTAACAAGGTTTGGTTCCTTTATGGCCTATAATTTCTTGCTAACTGATCCTGAAGGCAGGTTATTGAATTTGCAACGTGGTAATTCCTTACACAACAATGCACCAGAACATCATAAAGGGATCTTACACCACCTTCCAACAGAAGGACATCTTGAACTATGCTGAAAGAAACCAGAATAAATGCAAATATAGTCTTTAAAAAAAACCCTATGTTTGTATACAGCCTGATTCCCTGTGGTTAAGTGCAATAATGGAGATGAAATAATTACAGTTAAACAATACCTGAACATTTAAGGTGGAAATGAAAGGGTAATTCTAAGTACCCCCACATTTCCTATAGTTCTAATTCCAGTCTACACATACTGACTTTTAAACATCTGCACAGCAGCCTTAACCCAAAAGAGCCCAGAAATCGTAGCTGAGGCACAGAAACAGGATTTTGAAGGGCACAGACTGTTTTTTTCAGTATGTAAAATATTAAAACGACTTCAGTAAGTATGCCTTTCTGAAACTTGAGGCAGAAAACGCCTTCAATGTGAATTCTCTGAAACAGAAAGCATGCTTGTCTGATGCTTCTTTGCTTAGTGCAAGAAGCAAAATTTTTATAGGTCATTAGCTTGGGTGTTTGCCCCCCAACAAATCACACTCTGCTGTCTGCCCGTTGTGTAGAGATCTCATCATGCTGAGGTGAGCAAGAAGTAAATAAGGGGCCTCAGGGACCATAGACCCTACAGACCTCGGCTCCTGCAGACCCTCACCAGCCACATCGTGTGTATAGCACAGTGCTGTCACCAGTCCCATAGGAGAGTGGTCATTGTCAGGCAGCTTTCAGGAGATCTTCTGGGTGAAGTACAGCAGGACAGCTGTCTTTTGAGATGTGCCTCTTACTGTGCATGCTAGCAAAAACCATAGCTGCATCTTCCCATGCTACATCTTGTACTGTGTGCTACGTGACTAACACCTGAGGCTGACGTTTTGGCTCAGTCCTTCAAACACATATTTGCTCTGAACAAATAAAAGGTCTCAGTGATTTCTAAAGGACAGTTCACATGCAGACAGGCTGGCTCAGGTACAAGTGCTGGCAAGGTCAGGGCTATTTCCACGCTGTCAGTCAGGCAGCATATATCTGATTTCTTCTTCTAACTGAACTGCAAAGTCATCTGAAGGCTATGGAGGGCCCTTTGCTTTACACCTTGAGTTCACCTCACTCTCATGCAGGGAGGTGTGGAGATTCAGAGCTCTGCATCCACTTTTTATTGCTGTAATTACTCACAGAAGGAGCACAAGGCAGGTTGGTGGCAATTTGAGCTGGTCAGGCAGTCACAGGCAAGATCCCAGACTGTTCTACTCAACAGGATGCATTAATTTGTTGTAAGATCAAATAAAACAGAATAACAGAGTGATAAACCTGACACACGGATGAGAAATGTCTTGTTGATAGCCCCCCTGGTCAGGCTTCCAGCCACAAGACAAGAGAAACTCCTTTAACTCACTCAGGGCTTCATCATATCCCACCTTGCCTGTGCTCAGTCATTCTTTTTACCAGGCTTTTGCTCTAAATCACAATATTATTAACATCCATTCTACTGTATTTAACTATCCTTGGAATAATGTAAGTGAAACTGGTTTCTGTTTACATTTGGCTTCTTATCTGAGCAATGCCACATTGGTGATGCCTGCTGTTCTTTGCTTCAGCCTTTGCTTACGTTGCTTCACACCTACTCGTGTGCAGTATCCCACACACAGACTGAATTTATTTCTCTCTATAGCAATACAGGAGGGATAAGAAACCAAAAGAGACAACACAGTACATAACCATCTATGGAGAAGGGGCAGATCCTCAGAATGGTTTCATTTTGCTTACATTCTGGGAAAATCACTGTATTTCAGCCACGTTCCAGTATAATGAAATCCCAGACCACTTCTTACAAGGGGTCTGGGAAAGGTGCAATCAAGGTCAAGCCTAACCGAGGAAATGTTTCACGTTCTTGCTGGCCCAGAAAGCTCTCCTCAGTCAGAAAAATCTATAGACAAAAGAAACTCTTTCCCACGTGATTTCCAAGCTTCTGTTTGCCTTTGCTTTCTTCACATAAGTATAGAAACGGGAGATGGTACGCAAACTTTACAGTGAGAAGAGCTTTGACAGCCTCAACGGGTAGGAGAATGTTTGCTTAATATCTTTCACATTTAGAGAGAACTATCTTCCTCTTGAGATTACTCATCACTTTGTTTTTATCTAAGGGATGTGAGAAGGGTAATTAAAAGGACATACTTGTCTGCAGCAGCTCCATAAACCCTAGCTACAAGATCTATACATGTCACCCCTTGATCCACACTATTTTTCATTGCTACTTCTGTTGACACTATCTAGGTAGTGCTAAGTCCTCCAGCTCTAGTGATTTCCTGCAGAAGACAAGATACTGGTTTAAAGACCACATGTCTCATGTAGTTTGGATTTCATGCTCTGCAGCTTTCCCGTGCAGGATTTTCTCTTTAAACCTTACAGGGTTATTGCATTAACTGCACCCTCATTCTTTCCAACTACCAAATACTCCTGGCTCCTAATAGTTTTCCCATCCTTGTTTCCAGAGTAGGTGGAACAGACTTATAACTGGCTTTTTATATTAAATTATTTTATTTTCCATTTTTTACTACATGCATGGAAAAAGTCCTATTACAATTATGCACCTGTAAACACAGTATATGTGGGCTTGAGACCATTTAGCCGCCACCTCATAGTCCATAATGGGTTTGGGATTTCATCCCTTACCACTGCAATTGGGTTGACAAAGGTGTCATGAAGGTTAACTTTTGCACTTTCATTATCTTAAGGGTAGTGCACTGCTCCCCAAAGTTTTCAAAAAAGCAATGGTGAATTTACTAAACACATGTGGGTTAGCTTTGAAAGAAAATTTTGCCCCAGGTGATTTTGGATCATCCTTAGATCATTTCAGCAGGTGTTAGAGGGCCATAAAGATTTCTAGACTTGATCAGTCTTCCTTGCTTTGCAAAATTTAAACAGTACTATGTTTCCTGGTTAAATGGAACACCACCTTTGGTCTTAAAACCTTCATAACCTAATAACACAATAGCAAAAAGAAGTATCTGTAAAGAATTGTAACTGCCACCAGCCAGTGGATGTTACACAGTTCATTTAGAATAAAATCAAAGATCAAAAGTTCTCCCTTGTTTCTGGAATGCTTTCTACACAAGTAACACCTTGCTAATTAATAAAGCTCAAAACAGAAAAGAAATTCATTAAAGGAAGAAATTTGGATGAGTTTCATTGGTACTTGATGGTGGTGCCTTATTGCTCATGTTTAAATATTTATTCACAGTTTTCATGCAGGGCTGAAGAAACTCCATTGTATCAACTAGAAAACCTTTTTTTCTTCCCTGATGAATAGAGAAACCAAACAGATACCTTCTTCTTCTTTTTTTTTTTTTTTTTGTTTTGTTTTTGTTTTGTTTTTTTGGTTTTTTTGGTTTTTTTTGTAAATAAAACTGGTAATTTCTGTGGCATCTTGAAGGGTAGGGGCTTATTTAAAACGCTGAAGCCACTGCAAAATAACATGAATAGTTGTGTGATGGAGGCCTTGAACACATACGGAGGTCTTTATCTGCCTGGTCCTTTATGCAATGTCTGTGTAGCAAACTGCAGTACTCCTGAGAGACTTCAAGAAAGAAGGGTTGCCTAGATTCTTGTTTTAACATAAGTGAGTAATGCAGAACATAAAGTTCCTCCAAGCTTTGGCAAAAGCTCATAGGTAGAACAGGACATTCAGAGGCCCTGACTGACGAGTCATCTCAATTAGCCAGCAAATCCAAGTGGCGTAGTTTCACTCCATGAAAAAAAACACCAATTTGCCATGTTATCTCCTCCTTGCCCCACAGTACATAAAGGGACAGGGTCGTTCACCAAGCCTCACCTGAGTCTCAGTGACTTGCCATGTGACTGCCACATACAGCCCGTCACTTCCCTCCCATCCAGACTGGTACCTACAGACAGGTATATACCTTTGCTTAAAGCCCTAACTTAGACCTGTGTTTTCTACTTTATCTGCTTGTACACCCAGCTTTTAACCAGTTTGACAGAGCAGTCCTCTTAAAAAGCTTTAAACTCTAAAAAAGTTCCAGATTTTAGTAACTAACAGCAGTGATCCCTCTGGGGTTTTGGATACCTTTCTCTCTCTGTCTGTGCACTTATGTATAAATACACACACATAAGCATATGGTTGAGTGGTATGACTTCGTACTTATGCTGTGAGCAAAATATGTTAAGTACCAAATAAACAGAGAAGCACAGAGAAGACAGACAAAGTTGAATAAAGTCAGTTAAAGGATAGCACAGGACCAAAGTAATTAAACTAATGTCTTGCAAATATTTCCCTCATTACTCACTTGTTTACTGTGATTCTTAGCCTAGTTTTCCACAACTGTGCTTACCCTGCCTGTCCTATCTGTCCATCAGTTTTCCCTAATTGCATTTGGCAGACAGTAGAGATCTTAGAGGACATTCACACATATTTGCTGAAAATCAGAAATGTCTGATGGAAATGCAAGGAGAACTCAGCTGTTGTTCAATCTGTTTGGCAGCAGCTGGCCAGTCCACAGACATGTGCTCTCTAGAAAATGAATATATATATGCCTCTGCATCATCACGCACAATGCCTTGCCCAACAGCAAAAAATCCCCAGAGTACTGTGGAAGGGAAGTAGGACCAGAGGGAGAATTGACTGTGCTGTTGGCAGGGAAGGCTGGCAGTGTGGATAGCGCTCGGGAGGACAAGAATAGAGGTTACTGCATTGAGCTAAGGAATACGAGACACAGAACAACAAGCCCAGAGGAAATTGCTGCTCAGGGAGCTTTTATTTTAGCAGAAAAATAGCAAATCCCTTCTCCCAGATCAGGCTTCCTCCAGTGCTCAGACCCCTCATCCTCTCACCATGGAAGGCCACAGCTTCCACACCTGCTTCCCCAGGAAAAATTTTGTTTGAGAACTGCCAGAAGTCTAGGATGCTGCTTGCACCAGGAGAGAGAGCATTTGGCAGCCTCTCGCTCGGCTCAGATATCTCAGACTGTGATATGTCTGGGTTACACCAGCTCCTGGGACTAAAACCTCAAAGTCACTCCCACACTTGAGTTCCTTCCATGGCAGTGGAGTGCATCGCCTCCAAGCCACTGGCCTGGCCTCTCCAAAATATCGCTTCTTTTAATTGGTCTTGGCTAAGGAATGAATGCAAATAAATCCAGCGATATTGCAACTTAATGCACAGCATCTTCCTTAACGCATCAAATCTTTATATGACTAAACTTAAACTCTCAGGGATACAATGTAATGCTAGTCAGCATACATAAATCCACCACTTGTAATGAAAATAATGTAGTAGAGAAAGACATTTAACCACATACAGAATAGCTGAAATTAATTCATGCTGTCTGCCCAACTACCTGCCAGAGAGGTTGTAATTCAGCTGACAGTGTTCTCAACAGATGTTAGGTCTGACTGTCAAAAAAATAAAATGTCTGGGTTCATTTCCAATATAGAAAAGGAATGGAAATAAATATGAAATATTTTGCCATCTGTTACATTGCTGAGTCACTGGAGAATATCATCCCCAAATGTGCATACTTGTAGATTAATTGGTCTATAGCTGTCTGGCAGCTAGAATAAAAAAATCATTCTCAGGGGTACTGATTCCACTGCGTTACAGAAGATATATGGAGACTGCTGTAAGGAGGAATATTAAACCCAAGTACTAGGAGAAGGCTACAAAAAACCCTTGAAGATATTGTACTGTCTTGTCACACATCAATTAATAACCAGATTTTTCCAATGAGCCTCCTGAGTGCCTGTGAATATTGTGCCTTCCACCAAGCTACTTATTGCCTGAGGCTGATGCACAACCCGTGCTTGCCGGGAGCTCTGTGTTTTTTGGAGCAGGGTGGAAGCACACCCCCCCCACAGCTCCACAGCTCGGGGGTGGAAGAAGGGAGAAGGAGGCATTTCTCCCCAGAGAGAGCGATTGGTTTCTTTAGGGTGAGGTTTTGCATTTATGTGCTGTTTGAATGCAAGCCCCTAGTGGGAGCCACATGAGGCTTCAGGCAATGTGATGTTTCTAGAAGCTACAGATAATGACAAGATAATTCATCTCCTTCAAGTGGCTGTGATGGTACCCAGAGGAACATTGAGCCTCCTTACCTTTGTGTCCTTTTGTTCTAGGGTGTTACTCACACCTTGACTCACCCGAACATACATGTCTGGCATTTTTTGAGGTGCCCTTCAAGTGTCTAAGGTTTCTGAACAGTTGCCAGATGCAACTCATGGTCAGAGGCCAAGCAGCATACTGCAGACCATGGCAAGTGGCAGCAAATACCCATGCTCAAACAACTGAACCCTGCCTACAATACCTCCCAGATCACAAATGCATCAATTTATAGTTCACAAATGACTACATACCAACAGCACTGAATTTTGTAAAGCCAGTTCTATTAATTTTTCTGTCTTTAAGGCTGAACCATGGGATTGGCATGAAGTTCACAAGCATGGCAGCTTTCAGGTGCCACAGAGAGGTCCCTTCTGAGGACCCATCCAGACTCAGTAGGATGGAATTCATTCCCACCCATTCCTGTCCCACAGCACCAGGACAGCTAACATGAGATCCCTCTACACACAGCATGCTTACACGTGGCACCACAAGGGTGTTATTGGGGTACTGCTGGGAGGACAGCTTTACCCCTTTTCACTTGCTATCAGGTCCAAAAGATACAAAAACCAGCAACACACTGTAAGAATCTCCTCAGAGAGGAGAAATACTGTGATCAGCACTTCAGCCTGAGCCAAGCTAGCACTGACATTCAGAATCAGAGAGAGGGTATGCAGCAAGATTTGAGGAAGGTTCCAGGTGGTGGGGTTTTATTTTTAACCTAAAATAGGTATCATTTGCATATTATATGCTTTACAGCATCCTACCCACCTCAGGGAGTAAAGATCCTGAGGAAGAATGTGTTTTGCAGAACATCTTCCTAAGAATGGGCTTTTCTACCTCCGGCACTGAGACACTTCCCCACAAGCAGAGGGCTCGCTCTCATCAAGGCTCCCTGCCACCCCCTGATCCTCACCAACACTGGGCAAGATGGACTGGTCAAGCAGAGCTGGTAGCACAAGATAGAGTTTATGTGGCAGCCCCTTGGCACACACCTGACTACAGGAGGTCAGCCCCTTAAGTTTTCTTAACTTGAGGAACTCTCTCAAATACATTGAGAAGCCAAAGGACTTAGGGAAATGTTCAGGTGAGCAGCAGTGTGCCTTCCAAACATAACCACCATTACGACTCCTCTCAAGTGATCACCTGTACAGGTCTTTTAGATTATTTCCAAACAGGGAAGCAGGAGTCCAACTTTGAGTTTACACCTGGACACCATGTGCTTTAAACTATTCATGGAAGAAGGGACTTTATTGAAACCATTTGGGGACACGGAAATATAGCCTACAGAAACAATACACAGAAAATGTAGTGAAGGGGAGGTGGGGAAAGTTCATTTTTCAGAATTAACAGCAGTCCTTAGGGCTATGATTCAGAAAAGAAGGAGGAGTTCTTGCCCCAAAATAATTTCTCTCTAGTAGTGAGATCAATGACAGCATGAGTGGAGGAGTAAAACTTATCTGGCTTTCCCTTACTCCTGACTGGGGATGCCCTCAGTACAGAAAAGCCCATGGGAGGCATTCTGTGATGGTAAAACCACCTGGGCACGAACTGTTACCATCCCCGCAGAACACTGGCTCTGGTCAGCCCAGGACTCCACCATGTGCCTGCCTGTGCAAGGCTGGAGGTGGCTCCACTACTTCTCTGCCGGTTAGTTTCCCCTCCCTGGGGAAAGCTTAGCCTGCCAGACATCTGCAGCCAAAGTCTCTGAAGCATTCAGGTAGTAGAAAAGGTTCAGGATCAGCTCAAGGGTTGATGCATCTTCCCAGAGCACAGCAAAACTCCCCAGATCTTTTCAGGAGAGATAATGGATTCTTTTAGATGTTTTCTTAGCATAAAAGAAACCACAGCAGTGGGAGATCAGTCCCCTTGCAACTCAGACGAGACCACTCATAAAGCATTTGACCATATTCTGCCACATTACATGGGATACTTCTTTCAAGTTTGTGGCATTAGGCCAAGGTTACCATTGTATTACTGTGTTGGAAATCAATGCCTTCAGCCAAGTCTACCTCAGACCATGTCCGCTATTTGTGCTTTACTCCATTCAAAAAACAAAGTGTTTGGGAAAGAAAAGCACCCTGAGAGTGCAGCAGAACTGACTCTCTAGAAGCTCTCTCTTCTGCTTCATAATATTATTTCAACATGATCTTTATTTTTTATTGCTAATTGCTAAATGGCACCATCATCCCTTGCAGGAAAAGCCAGAGAGACCAAACAAGCTGGAACTACTGACGCACACCTAGCTAGCCTTGGGGGGGGTGAGGGCAGTTCCACCCAAGAGAGAGGGACACATCCCCACCTATCCCTGTGAGAGCAATTAACCATCAGCCAGAATGTATCAGAAATACAGCACAAGAACTTGCTCCTCTAAGCAGCTTTGGCTGACTTTGAAATCAAAGGGAAATGCAAATGCCAAACGAGTCTCTCATCTGAGCTCATACCTATACTTTTTATGTGTATAAAGACTCTACACTTAAAGTGCCAAAAAGTTAAAAACACTCCACTCTTCTGAAATATAGCAATGTGAGGGGAGGTTGAGGACTTAAAATAATTCCAGCCCATCTTAAAACATTTTTGAAGTAATGTCACCTTTAATGCCATAAAACCAAAGTTTGAAAAACAGCCTTTCTGCAATGATGACATTTTATGAGTCGCATTTGGATGAAGTGAACTCATTAATAGAAAAAAAAAAAAAAAGAAAAAAAAAAAGGTTTGTAGACTGAGGTTATTCAGCTTTAATACTGCTTAACACTGGAGAATAATTTAAAATGTCCCTGCCATTCATTTTGCAAATGAGGCAGATACAGGCACCTGTTCAGTTACAAGTACTAAAATGTTCATGGTGGTGCAAGAGTCTTGAGACCAGGCAGCAGAACAAGCAAATATAGGCTAAACTTGGCTTATTCTGTTTACTTGGAGCACATGTTCCCACTGAATTCAACGGAAAGAACAGACAAAAGCCACAAGACAGAAAAGAAGACCTGGCAAAAAACAAGCCACACAGGTTACACCAGGAATTACTAACACTAAACAGCAGATAAAGACAATATTACTCCAAAGGAGAGGGCTTGACGTGGGGGAGAAGAACAAGTCTTCACAAACAAACTCAGGAAATCAGACCAACTCCCCAGAAAGCAATAAGAGAGCTCAGAGAAAAGTTCCAAGGTGTCTGTAGACAAATGCAACAACAAAGAGAAAGAAATTAAAGAAAGTAAAGACACAGCATGGGAAAAAAAATATAAAAAGACGCAAAAGCCACAACAGAAAAGCAGAGGTCTGTAAAAATTAAACAGAAAAGATGGTATTAGAGAACAGCTTGCTTTCACTGCGAATTTGGAAGAGAAGACTCACTCAGTTAAAGTCAAGTACCCCATGTGAGCCTCATCTTCCTGAATCTCATGATTTGCATGTTTGATACCTCTTGGAATCGAAGTTAACCTTCACTTTGTCAGGTCGCAAGCATACTGTTTAGCAGCAGGAGTTCCACTCATCATACCTGTCTCACCTAGCAGACCAGGTTTACCTTTTGGCACTGGATTGATGTTGTGGCTCTCATGCTCACCTTTCTCTGCATTCTCAAGAAAAAAGTAGATCAAGAGTCTCAGTTTCAGTAAGGTGCACGTGATTGTTCTTTCTGCATAGTCTCTTCAAATAGAAGGTTTGTTCATATCACTTCACGCAACTTGAAGAGAGCTTCTTCAAGGGTCTGTTTCCTCCCTCTCCTCCATGAAAGTCCTAACCTCTTCTCTATCTTTGAGTTCCATGTGGTCATCACCTTTCCCAAGACACCCAAGCAGCTTTGGACCCTCATGGCTATCTCCTCTTCTAAACCAAGGCTGCATTTAGACCTACTCCCACTGTCTTCTGTCAAGTTTTTCCCACTTTGGTATGAGGGAGCTATGTAAAATAGAGCGCTATATATATATATA
>VZRU01020551.1:157318-182076 GCA_013398155.1 Pedionomus torquatus | reverse complement strand
TATATATATTTGGGTTTTTTTCCCTTAAATTGCAGATGTTCAAAGCAAAAATTGTCTTTTCCTACCAGCTAACTCCCCATGCCCCACCAGAGAAGCTCCCTGGAAGCTTGCAAGTTATCCTATGGGATCCTCATCACACACCTCATCAGTGTCCACAGCTGAAAGGTCCAGGATGAGATACCTCACTCAGAGGAGGCACCATCAGACAACTCATTGACTAGGCTTTGCAAAGATAATTGAGGGCTTTGGAGGGTTGGGGGAGAGGGATGTGAAATGATAATATTAGTAGCTATGATGGATTTCCTCTCCTTTTTTCTTCTTTTCCAAACCTTTTCTTTATGGGATTTCATTTGCAGCCCACATATATGCATTCAACTCATTTGTCTTGAGGCCAGTCTTAAGTATTTCTGTTTGTGATATGGGTGATGACTTTATTTTTTTCTACCTTGTAGAAAGAAAAATATCTGAATTCCTTTTCTAACCCTGGCCACTGCATGTACAGTCTCTTTTTATACTCTCCCAAAAGCATCCGCGGCAGCCATCACTGGATATTGTGTGACTGTTCTTGTATTCCTGCCTCCTCAACCAAATACTCTTCTGGGAGTGGACACAGCAGCTTTCCAAATGCTCCCAGCTTGTGCCTGAGTATGTGCTGTTTCTGCCTGTTAGAAAGGGTCAGCTTGACTTTTACTGGCCTGGACATGTACAAGCCAACAGGATTGGCTACAATAAAATCTTAAAAATTGCAGCACGTTTTATTCACTGCAAGAGAGAGATGCTGCACCATAACAGGTACCCAGCAATGTTCTGGAATTGGAGGGTTTTAAAATTCATCAAGCCAAGGCTATGTCTGATCTAGTGATGGCAGCAGTCCTGTTTTCACCAGGCAGTTCCCACCAACATACCTCTCAGTGATGTTTCCATAATTTCCAACAGAACCTTTGAAGAAAAAGGACAGTCCTGAAGTGGTTTTCAAACACTCAGATGGATCTCATCAAACAGATTCGACCTCTGCAGTTGAGTTTATCTGCTTTATTAACTCCTGTAGTCTGCAACAAGGCACTGTCTGCCCAGCTCACTTTGACTGCAGTTGTTGGGGAGAGATTCTTAGTAAATCCCTTAATGTCATGCTTGAGCATCTTCTGGGCACCTCACATCAGGCAAGATCAAGTTCGTTTTGTTTTTGAATAACAAATAGAGCAAAACAAACCAGAACCTGTACTGTCAGACAGTATATGGGTTGGCACATACAGAATAATGAAACACTTCATAGATTCTCACACAATAATGGGTTGATGCAAAATGAACATGTAAAAAACAGGCGAAAAGCAAAATAAGGCTGTAAGCTACATCTCCTTTTTAAACATATTCCCCTAGGAAAGTCAGGACTCATGGTAACTTAGAATGCTTGTTTAATATTGGATTATTGTTTTTCACCAATAGTAAATGTTTTTATGAACTGATCAAGCAAAGTTGCTTTTGGAAACAAGCTAAGAGGGAATGTGGCTTACCTACCTACTAATGCCATGATGAAACTCTCCCAGTCTGATACAGGTGGATGAAATCTCCACATGCTTAATTTCTAGGCCCTATTTCACAAATATAGGCTGCAGGTAAGAGGGGAAGGAGGCAGGGGTGGGGGGATAATAAAAGAGGAGAAAGAGCTTAAGGGGGGGAAAAAGTTAGGACAAGTCTGTACAGCTTGTTTTACTTCTCTGGTGAAATAACCATTTGTTTCCAAATAGCCCCATAGCTCCCCATAGCCCTGACTGGCTATTACTCCACTGTTCTGGCAAGTTGCTAATGGCTTTACATTTTCCCTTATTGTCATCAAGACTGGCTGGAATTCATTAAGAACAATATGAATAGCCTCCATGCTTTCAAACTAGATTTGGGAATATATTCGGAAGTGATCAGTGATTTTAGACTGTTAAATCTGTGGTAGCCCATCAAAATTATTGAAAGACTGAATAAATAAAAAAAACCCCCACGTGGTAAATTGTGAAAAGTTGTATGTATGTGTAATAAAGTGCCATGTAAATGTAATAGATACTATCAGTTACAAGAGTTGGTATTTTGTAACTGTTGCATTTCTACCAAGTTCTACCAAGAGCAAAAATAAATACAAAAGATAACATGTGCAATAGCCATAAACTAAACAAACCCTGTTCCCTGAAATTAAAATCAAATACTTGCACCCATTCACATACTTTTAACTGACCATAAAGATTGAATGGTGGCAACATTCATTTATAAGAACTTCTAGAGGAATAAGAGAACCACCAGACCCAATCCTTTTTCTGAAATGGAAAGAATGCTTGCTGAAAACTCAGAGGACAGCTCAGGAGGCTGCTTGCAGAGAGATTAGATACCACATAAACATATTACACTGACTTACAAACGGGGACAGAAGTAGAAAACGTGGCCATTTAGGCTTCATTTTTTCTTCTATTACTTCTCAGCAGGTAACATGTTTTTTAAAGAGACAGAAATGTACTGAAACATTTATTTCAGACTCCCATAGAATTTCAAGTCTTCACATGCAACCGTCTTGATACCTTCCATGCGTTTTTCCTTATACTGTATGTATTACTTATAACCAGAACTAGATACTCCTACTCCAAGTGCATGAAATGCTAACTGAAATGAGGCTGGATCCCAGTGAGGACTACTAGACTAAGGACTAGACTCCCAAAGGAGGTGATAAAGGGTAAATTGCTTCAGAAACTGCAAACTGGACCAGACAAGACACAAGAAAACATAACCAAGAAAATAACCCCTTACCACAGAGACAGCATCTGGCCAACCTGTAATAGCTGATGTGGTATTCTGCAACTTGAAATCCTTGGCCACCTGAAAAGCACCTGAAAATATTAGACCTACTTACTTGGTCAAACACAAAGTATGGGCTGACGTGCTGACAGGTGCTGGTGTTCTACAGATGATGCAATTCACTTAATTGTCCATTTTTCTTTCACCCAAACCTGTCAGAGGACAGTGTGCACTCTACAGTAACAAATGAAGTGTGAGTTGGTGAAAGCCGATATTGGGGAGAAAGAAAAACAGTGCAAGAGCTCACAGTGGTGCGATGCTTCTCCTGCCATCAATCCTGCCTCCTGCCGCTGTCCTCCTCACCCCAAAAGGCAGCTCCCTCTCCATGGTCCCACACCCTCCACTGCAGTTGCACAGGTCAGGGAGAGGGGACCAAGACCTTCTAAGAGGAAATTTCCCTCAAGTTGCTAGAGGAGAAGACAGTGGTGTCCAAACACTTGTGAGCGGCACTAGGCAACCTGCTGGATTTGGCCCCAAGAGAAACAAACTGTAGGGAAAATAGCCGTTGAACTCAATGTGATCAGATGATGCCAGGGGCTTAAGCTGTGGCTGACTGAACTGAACAAAGCCTGGGAGGTGAGGACATGGCCATTACTACAATAAGTCTACATGTTTTGATCTATACTATAAGGATGAGCATTATCAGCAGTAGCGATCAGGGCACATACATTCCCCTGGAGATTAATCACTGTTTGGAAAGCACTGAGGGACAGAGGGCCTTAGGGCATTAACCCCAAATGGCCATTAATCCCCCAAAACGCTGTCTACCACTATTAACAGATAAAAAAACTTTGAAAGGGAAAGGGACAGAAGGGGAAAAACTGTCTGAAAAACAGAATTTTCTTCTTCCTTCCTGTGGGACGGTTCAAATCTGTATAACAAGTCACATCAATCAACTGTTTGCAGATATTGAATTTTACTGGGACAGAAACATTTCTCCGCTTTCCTCAATTAAGAATAAAAAAGAAAGAATAAAAAGAAAATACAGTGCCTAAAAGAAAATGAGGGGGACAGAGACTGCAATACAGTGCTGGGCTTTAAGCTGGCGTGTTTTATCCATTAAAAGGCCATGTCGATCTGACCACTGTGATCTGTTTTGGAAATTCAAAATAGAAAAAATTATCTTCATACTAGGTGCAACTGACTCCCGAGATATCTGTATACACATAAAGTGAAATAATTAGACCTTGGATGAAAAATCTTGACAGTACAAAGAAAGACCATGATCTAATATCAGAACAAAGTTAACAGATGTCATTAAGTGAGACGATTAGCCGATGACGGAAGGTCGCACCCAGTTTACTTTTCACAGTTGACAGATCAAAGTTATTCGTTCAGTTTGAGCAGAGACTGAATACAGTTACCCGAGGAAAATCCTTTCACATAACATTAAGTCTCTCTCTGCCTTGTGTTTCTTAGACATGAATTGTCAGGAAAAATACCAATGAAACAGTACAGAGGAAGGGCAACCAGCTCATATAGTATTGAATGGAAATTCCCTAAGTGGTAGGTAAAAATAAATGTGTAATTGTATCCAGCGGCCTTTACACTTGTGTGAATCACATGCCTGAGATATTATGAACCTGACTCCGCTGCCAGTTATGCAGCTGTGATTTGGGAGAAGACATCACGCCAGGTCCTGAGCCAGATCCGGCCCCCCAGGTTTCCTCTGATGCAGATTGTTGCAGGCCACCGAGAAGCTCTCCTCACCCATGCCCCCCTCCCTGCCCCAGCCCCTGCCCCACTATCAATGAAACACAATTATCCAGCACCACAGCACGAGGCCAGGAAGGAGGATCCCCATTGCAAGTGGGTGCAGCTGGGCAGCACTGGGGGTCTGAGGTGATGGGGGAACAGGGGACCTTTCAGCTGCCTTTCCCCTTGACAAGGCCCAGCCCAGCGCTGGTGGCCCATCCCATGCCCTGGAGCCCCAGTGGGTCCCCTCAAATTGGTCTCTATCAGCATCAGCAGCGCTGTGCAACATTGTCAGCGCACCAGCAGTGGGGACACTCTGCCACTGAGGTGGGCATCCAACATAGCTAAAGAATGCTGCAAAAAGCAACTAGGGCCATCATAATTTCTTTTTTATTATTAAATGCATAGCATTTGTCGGAGTTTGGATAGCAGCTGTTAGTGTTGGGTTCTGCTCCTGGTTTTTCTTGTCCAGTCTCCAGACTTGGGAGGAAAGGGATTATTTAAAACTCAGATTTTAAACCTGACCTCTTTAGTACCTTTTCGACTATAAAATGTAATTGATTTTATACTGGATTTCACTTAGGAAGACACTGAATTTATGCACGTGTACTCCTGAAGTCTATAGTGAAAATCACACAGGAGGAGTCCTCAACTTCAGTAAATTCACTTTGTTCCAACTGTGCATCCAACACTTGGCCATTTACTTAGCTACACCATGGAATAATACCCCAAATAGAACTGCACTTCTTTTCTTCTGACCATCCAATCCACAAGCTGCATTAGGCTGATTTAAAAACTATAAGCCTTTATCTCAATGCTGCCCATTCTGTATCAAGCTTCCAAAAACACATGTATCCCATTTAGGGAAAAATTAAGCTGCAGCCTCCAAATAAGCCACAGAACAAGTACTAAAAACATGCTTGCACCATAATAAATAAAAGGAAAACCAGCACATTTATACTGCAATAAAAATATTCACAAATGCAGTGGGGTAGAGTTTCAATAGGCTGCAGTTCAAATATTCTACAAAACTGTATGTCAGCTAAAGTTACCATTTGAATGCAGAGAGCCTAACATTAAAGAATGTTTTAAAATGCAGAAGGATTACGCTGGCCACTGCCCTTTGCAAGCTGGGGAATTTGTTCTCTGCCAAACCTGCTATGGGATGAGAATCAAGACATTCAGACCCTGCCGGGGAAGAATGATTGCTTCATTGTGTGAAGGTATTTCTGTTACATGCAGCACAATAGCAGAGTTCTTCATCAGAGAAGCGCACGGTGGATTATAAAAACTCTTAACTCTGTGGTCATCAGGAATTTTAGCAGTATCAAAGTAAGAGGACGGAAGAAAGTGGTGCCTAACAGAGAAAAGAAAGGGAGGGCTTAACCTTTGTCCTGAGGGTGATAAAATAGCATCACATGGCTGAAAATCAGTCTAACTTCAGCCATGTGATGCAGTTGACAGAGTCACTTTTGTGAAAGTTACAGGATGGCATCAGCAGTTAAAAGGTCATATTTGAAAGGACTTTGTAATTATGCCATCAAAATACCAACTGGAAGACTCTGTGAGGTTTTATTATGTAGCTACAAGTCTGGGTACGTGTGCTCCTCTTTGCATTAAACACCACTGAGCATTGACGAGCACAACAGGCAGAGCACAGGAACTACAGCGTGCAATTGAGACATTTACTTGTGAGAAAGGTAACACAGCAAATCTTACAGCTCCTTGCTCAGAGCCTGTCCCCACTTGTCTCATTGCTTTTACAGTGCCAATTACAGCAGTATTTAGGTGGAATCATGAGTGGACGTGATTGGCAGAAGACAATTTCTTCATGACTGAAGACATGGACTGCTCTACCTGTTGCTGCTGAGAGTATAAAAGCATTGTGTACTTCAGCTTTCTTTTGAGACAAGACATGTTCCTCAAAGCAGCAGGAGCTATTTATCACCACTGCTGGTAGACATTCAAACAGGCCTGTTTCAACTGGCTTTACCTGTGTAATTGTTCTTTATTTCCTCTTCCCAAGAATGTTCTGCTCTCGTTCTCCTTGACACAGTCCATCATGCGCTGTCCTGCATGTTTCATGTTTTCTTCTGGATCTCCTCCTACCCAACTAACCAATCCATACATGTCTTTCTTGGCAAACTGGGCTCCTCACTACGCAGCCACGAGTGCTAACAAAGGTCCTCTCCTACGCCTTCTCTTGAGTAACCTTATCCATTTGCAGACATGTGCTTTTTTCCTGAGAACCCTCTCTCTCTCTCTCTCTCTCTCTCAACTTTTTGTCTTCCCCTGTGTAATTCCCTTAATCTTTCTGGCTTGGACATTTCAGTCTGCTTGGCCTTCTGCTGAGATCCATCTGACCAGAACTAATTTCCTAAATTTACTTTCTAAAGGTTTCCTGTTCTCCCACCATCACTGGCAACATAAACAGGTTTTCACAACATAACCCATACCTTTGGAAACACCAACTCTTAAGAAATGGATGACAAAGCTGTCTTTGTCTTTCACCTCTTAACATGAAATATTGAGCTTCTTTTTAAACTGACCTCTCACATTTATCACAGTAACTTGGACAGATCTGAAACTTTTCTCCACAGTTTTCGTATTGATCACAGTGATCATATTCCTCTGCATTGAGTGATATAACATCAGATGAGAGTTCAAGATTCAAGAGTATAAACTGCCATAAGAATCTGTAAATCAGCACAACATAAATTTTTCACACGTCTGTTAGACAATTTCCCCAAGTGTCTCTAAAGGGGAACAGGCAGACATCCCAAGATGAACACCCTTAAGCACAGGTTTTGCAAAAGAGTACTCTGCCAACCTGGGAAGAGTATTGAATTCAGCATCCCCCTTATCCCACAGTAACCTTCTGGAAAGCAGAGGAGTAAAAACTTTGATGACTGCCTGTATAAGTAAGAGGAAAAGACTGCAAGATCGGTCTAGATCAGTTTATTCTGCAAAATACCCTGAAAAAGCCCAGAAGGAACTCTTGCATTTTGTTTTGCAATTGTCTTTTGGGACCCCAGAAATCTCAGATTTAATCAGTCACTTTACTAAGAATGAAAGAAGCCAAATTTCCAGTCAGCCTTCTCTTGCCTACTGAAAAAGAGGTACAAAGTCAGGAGAGAAGCACAACCTTCCCCTGCCTGTGACCAGACCTGGGGAAAGCATCCCATGGACAGTTAACAGGGCACATCCCTGCCTTGCCATGCCGACAACTGCTCCATGGTGGCTATTATGTATTTCCAGTGATGACAAGCATCTCCTAAGCTACAGATGTTTTTGCAGACACACTGCTTGCCGGGGAGCGACTGTCAGCTGTTATACCATTGTGCCACAGGCCACCCAGGCCTTGCTGGATGGTAACCATTTTCTGTCACTGCTGGCCCATCTCTTTGTCCTTTGATGATTTAGATAGATATGTAGATGATTTAGATAGACACATAAACCTCCCTTCACTCTATTTATAAAGTGCATACTGGTAACACCACTCAATGTTGTTCCTATCAGGAGACTTTATAACAGGAACAGGAGGCTAACCCCAAATTATTATTTCCAAACAAACATTATCTCTCCCCTGTTCTATGGTGAAGTCTGTTGTTTTCTGATGTTATTTTTGAGAGGAAGAGTGTGCAACACATCACGCAACACATCCCACAACACATCACTGTGTTCAAAAGAAACAGAGGGAGTTACTAACCACAGCAGTGATTCAAAACTAATAAACACATCGTTGCAAACAACATTTACCAAAAGGCTTCCTGTTGGAGGGAAATTCAATGGCCAGTTCAACACATACTCTTCTTTTCTATTTTTAAGGAAAAATTATATTCTCATGAGTATTGAAAGTCACTGTTTATAGCCAGGTTCTAAATTCCTGAAACCTAAGATGTATTATGGGAATATTAACTATATTTAGCAGACATTTTATTGTCCTTGCAGGTAATGCTCTTAAAAAAAAATATTATTATTTCCTAAGCTATAGGAGTATGTGAGTGTATATGTGTGTGTGTGTGTATGCTCTTGAATAAACTCATATGGTCAGCAAAAAGGCTTTGGGTTTTATTTTTAAATGAACAGAAATGCTCACAAGATCTTAAACTAAATGCAAAGGAAGCCAGAAACAGGCAAAGCATTTGCAAGTGCAAGCAGCCAAAACAGTTTGCAATCTGAGTATCAGAAATCAGTCACATACGTTATAACAAAGTTATTATTAGTTTTTGCCCACACACCAAGAAAATGTTTTAAAGGCCTGTGTCTCTTCAGGCTTCTAACTCAGGAAATAGGGGTCTTCTTTTTTTCATGCAGAAGTGCAAGCAGATATGTTCACATTTTAAACGAGGAGAACAAAAAGCACAAGAACAACAGTAATGTCTCTGTGTGAGCACATATTTCCCTCTGTGACAGTCTGCACCAAACAAAACAGCAGGCAGGGTCTGCAGGCACCAGAGGATTGGGAACTGTAAAAATGCAACCTCCAGAAAACGATGTCAGCTGCCTGGCAAAACTGCACAGGAGGAGATGAAGGGGGCATCTCCAGCCACTTCCACCAACAGACACTGAAATGCCTAGTCTAAATGCATCAAAATATGAGGAGGTGAGCTGTGCTTTCCTTTTTTTCTCTCTTACCAGTAACCTGGGAGGTTTGCTGCAAGCGTAGCTCACCAGCAGCTGTCTCACGCAGTATGAAGGCAACATGGAAGGAACAAACCTTACCCTTAGGCTATAACCTTTTCAAAAGCCCTTGCTACGAAAGTGGTCAACGTGGATTTATCCCATTTATGCTGTCCTCAGCATCAGCTGCTGGGAAGCAACAAAATATTTGCCAGTAATTATTGTTTTCAACCAGTAGTCTTCCTACTACAGAGAAAGACATTAGGAGTTAAGGACTGCAGAACTGGTATCACACTAAACTTCAAAAAAGAATACAAATATTGAGCCTTTTTCAGTTTTTTTTTTTTCCTAAGGCTGAAATTTAGGTGTTACCTCTTTAAAAGAGGAGAGTGGCAAGCCATATCTCTAGTAAACTTTCCCTCTTTGTGTAAACCCTCATGTTGTCTTATCTTACTAGGGGATCTGTTGCACAACCACCACTCACAAAAGAGATCACAAGGTCATGCAAATCTTGTGATCTGTCTGTGGTGAAATTTCAACCTGCACACAATGAAAGTCTCTTTGGTGCGATCACACTGACCTGATTTCTTACAGAGGCTTCAGCAAAGCTCCATTCTGAAAGGACAGAAAAACGTGTCTGATAGTGCCACCATCATGTAGACCTACTAGGGTTGATCTAGTGAGCCCACCTTGTATGTTATACCATGTAGGAGGAGAAGTTGGTGCTGGGCTTGGTGGCTTTGATGCACCTCTGTACAACAAAGAGGAGCTGATTGCCAGAGGCAAGTCAGGGTTCATCAGAGACACCACTCTTCCTGTGGGTCTTCAAGTTCTTTGACTGAACAGATCATCCTGGAAATCCTGTTTCTTCTGCCACGGCCAGTTCAGGTGCAGTTCAGGCTCAGTTCCTTTTTAATTCTCCATGACACAGTGTGATACTGTTTCTTACCTGTCCCCACACAGGTATTCACCCAAAGAGCAGACTGCTGCAGCTCTTCTGCCACAGGCATTCAAATGGCTGAGTTTTGTAGTTGCCTTTGTCCTGGGGTGAAAAACCTGTTACACAGCTGACAGAAAAATGGAAGGCCAAAGTTAGATCTGTCTTTCCTATCAAGATTTAATCCAATTCATAGCTGGACTTAACATGAAACTGAAGGAGTATTAAGGCTTAGAAGCAGTATCACCAGCATCTCAGACAGAGCGGTCCTTGAGTATAAAGGTAAGTCTCATGAGGGTGAGGTGTTTGATTCAGATGGACAAGCAGAGTTGGGGTAATTATCCAAACTTCTCCAACTTGCAACACTGGGCTGGAAACCTCATGAAAACATGATTTATTGGAAGATCTCTAATACTTCCTGCTTCTGCCGGGGCTGGAAGTACCACAAGAACTACATTTCTGTGGTATTTTGGTATTTCCAGTTGTGGTCTCAGCTGGAACTGAGAAGGGAAGAGGCACACACACTTGGAAATGATATTTTTTGGTCGTCCACATTTTTTTGGAATCATGGGAAAGATTTCTTCTAGGTTCACTTTGTGGCAATATGTTTTGGGGAGGTACCCTCATTCTAGCAGAGTTCTAAATACTACATAAAGTCATGACTTTTCAGTTACATAAAATTTGCACTTTAGGTTGGAATTTTATGAAAAATGCCTCTCTGGCTTACTGTTTTATATTAACTCTACATAGTTCTGTAACATAAGAATTTCACGATGTCAGTCATGCATAATAATAATATAACAATCTAAAATAATAATGTAATAAATCCACTCACTAGTCATCGTGGGCCAAACTCTGGCAACCCTTTGTGAAAATGCGCTGCAACCACATGCACAGCAAGTCTCTTAGCTCAGGCCCTGCTGGCGACAGGCCAAGAAGTTATCTAACGGCAAATCAACAGACAAGTGTCACCAAAAATGTCTAGCAGCTAAACAGCTCTGCTGTGAGCGAGCATAAGTTATTCCATTTTAGATGTGGAAAGGTTTAATTGGGTCCTATGCAATTAACAAACCTTAATTATGAGTAATTTGTTAGTCATGCTTACTTTTGGCGAAGACTCGCTTTTTTCCTTCTCTCAGCTTTCCTGCTTGAAACACCTGCACAGAGATTTGCAGGGGGAGCTATGCAGGGGGGTTGCTGGCCAGAACTCTGATAAAATGTCTCCTTAGTACAGATTTTAATCATTTTTATGAAAACAGCTGCTCTCCTTAGAGAATGTGCCCGTGGGCAAAGCTGTTTTCACTTCTAACAAGAGCTTGAGGAGCTGAACTGGCAAAAAGCACCTGCTGGAAACAGTGAATCAGTATGTCTCCAACCCCGCCTGGTGCTGCTCTCCCTCTCGTTAATCTGGTCACCCCTGTGACTGTGCTGGGTAGGTCTCGGTCATCCCTGGTAGAGAAATAGCCTGGCCGGCTCCCCACTCGGACGTAACCAGAGCTGGTGCAGGAGTCCAAGGGGGGGCCGACGCCTTTGAATCACCTGATGGAATATGCCTCCATGCTGTGCGAAATGCCCTGCTTCCTTCCACTGGGAGTGTAACTTGTACTCTCCCTTCAGCTCTCTTGTTTCATGGTACCTATCTTGAGCCACCATTTAGCTCCTCAAACTTTAACCATATCAACTTTCTAAATACAGGCCAGTCTCATATTACTGCTCAACTGAAGGCTTTAGAATCAACAAAGAGGATGAATTTTACCCATCTGTTTCAATTCTTATATGAAGATAATTGCAAAGAACTAGAAAAGAAGTAATTTCAACTCTGAAGAAAGAAGCCTGAGACTGAAACCCAAGGTCTACTGGAGAAAAAGTCTTGCGGATGTTGATTGTGCTCATGGCAGGACAAAGGAACAGCAGTCCTCCTGACACAAGCTCAGATTATTCATTTTCCACAGCTGACTTGGAGGCTACACACACTCATGTTCCACTTCACTGCTGTTTTTGTAAAGTAGTGTTCTTTGAATAAAAGGAAATTTTACTCCAACTACCCCACTCAGTGGAGCATGGCTCAGAGACTCCCAAGCAAATGGGAGAAACGTTAGTCCAGAGGTGGAAGCAGCGTAGCGTGACCAAAGGTAATCCTCTTCAGCAGTGGTGTGGAGGCAGGCTAACACAGCAATATCATATTTAAGCCCACACTTGAGACAACTGCACTTATCACTGCTGATGGGCACTGACTTGGCTGTCTCTGCTCTGGTCTCCCTTGTTTTCAGCACAGCCAGGCAGCCTGTGTGCCATTATGGTCTGCAGCCTCTCACCCTGGCCGAGGGACTTTCTCTGAAGCCAGCAACACCAGCTCGGATGGTGTGAAAACAAAGCCATGGGGATGTCACACTGCTATCTAAAAAGTAGGAGAGAAAAGAGAAGAACATGGTTGAGTTTCACTGAGCTTGTCGTCAAGGCCCTGCTATATTCTGCTGAACTGTCTATTCAGACACATTTTATGAAGCTGCCTAGAGATTCGTACAGAAAATCCCTCTAGTTGCTTTCATTCCCTCTGATCTCTTACATTGCCTCTTGACTACACACGCTCCTTACAGCAGTTAACATCTCCCTCCTTATGTCTGGTAGGTACTCAGGACACTGCTGAGAACAGGTCCTCACTATTGAAAGCAACAGGTTCTATCATAAATCAAAATTTCTCTTCTTTCAAGCTGTCCAGTTTGAGATTAACATGATGAAAGTCTGAAGTTTCTTATTCCCCAGGGACACGACATAGAAGGACAGATTACCTGGACCTAAAAAGCCAAAAATTTATTAAGCTTTATATAAAAGTCAATTTAACCTTTAATGGTAAAACATCTGATGATTTTGTGCCTGACAGACCAGTTATTTCCAATCAAAATGCAACTTTGTGGCAAAGATTTACAGTTACTAAGGCCCCTCAGAAATATTTAAAGCTCTCATGAACATAACCAGAGAGTAATTAAGCTTTGGAAAAGAAATCTCTGTGGCAACAGTGGTTATGTGCTATGTGCTCATTTGCTGGGGTGGAAGCTAAAATCTAACAAGAGGACTTGAAGGTTTAACATAAAGTAACAGCCAGGGAATATAAATAAAATGTAATGTAGCAAATGGGGAATAATTATTCTGTGGATTTATAACACCTGCTTTCCCGTTCCATATCAGCACTGGAAGGGAAAAGAAAAAGGTATTTGCAGAGGTGAAAAGTTCTCTTAACTTTTTCTTATTATTATTTTTCAATTAATTTCTAAGTATGTGCTTACCAGCAACATGGTATTGTGATGAAAAAAAAAAAAAAAAAGACTAAGCTACAAATAATATTTCGTCTCCTGGGAATTTTCCTAAGCTGCAAATTTTTTGCTGTTGTCAGAAGCGAGAAAAAACAGAAAAGTTGCGGGCTTTTGAGATTTGAACTTCACATCGCATTTTCAGGATCTTGCTTTTACTAGAACCTTTTGAAATACTGACAATGGTCTTGTGGAAAAAAAGCCAAACCACCAGAACAGTGCTGTTTTCACATTTATTCTCTATCTCATGTACATTCAGGTGCATAAGCTTCTGTACCAATTATCATACACGCGTTAAAGGGATTAACGGCTTCTGCCTTATTGTCTCTTCCATCCAGCCCCCCTCAAGCTGTTTTCTAAGTACAGTGTCTCATATCATAGCAAGTCAAATATTGTTATAATCACCCCGCCTCCAGAGCCGGCGCTGACTCCACTATTGGCAGGTTGCACATTTAGCACTATTTCAGTTAGTGATGGGTGAACTCCCAGGCGGCAGCGATAAACCCCTCGAGACCTTTCCCTGCCTCCCAAAGGAATGTGGCAGGGTCACGGCTTGAGTGGCCTCAGATACTGCAGTGACGGGCACCCTGGAAAGGCTTATCAATAAATAAAGCCATGACTTTTGGTGCTTAATTAAACCTGAGGGACAAAATCCTCCCGCCATTAGCAAGCAGGGAAGAGGGATAACTGCTTCATTTGGGAACTCAGGAAAATATTATAAATAGGTCTGACACCAGAGTGGTGACTTCTTCCACGTTTTTGAGATTCTGTGCTGGGGTGTGTGTGCGTGTGTGTGTTATGCCTGATGCGGTCCTTACAAAAGTAGAAAGCTTTTCAGAACAGATGCCATTGGATGGACAGACAGCAGGACACGAGGACTCTAGCCTGTATGTGCTGCTCAAATGCTTGCCCCTGAACTCCCAGCAGAGTCAAGAAACTTTGCGAATGACTTTAACCTTTGCTTCTCACAAAATGCACTTTACTTTGATCCTTGAACCATGATCAATAGAAGGTGCAGAATGGCAGGGAAGAATTTTTCAGCTCAGGGAGAAACAATGTAGTTCAAAATGTTCAAATAGCCTTAAAAATCTCCCACTAGAATGTGTCTGGGGACTGCAGACCAGGCATTTATTTCTTGCTGATGGTTTCAAATAATACCATGAAGTCAGTTCCTCATCTTCATTCTATGGGAGGAGAACAAGACCTGCACGCAACAGGGACGTCTTCCTGTAGCAGCAGAATTTCCTCTGCTTGCACCCAGACAGAATTCAATCCCCTGTCCTACAGGTACAGCAGAATGGATGCAGGTGCCATACAGCTACATTGTCTACTGCGTTATGGCAGAAGTTCCTACACACAAAGAAAGAATGTTCAACAAACAGCTACCTCAGCTGAGCAGCGCTTCCAAGATGAGTTGGTCTACCACAGGAAAAATGTTCTTTTTTGCAGCAGAAATAACAGCATTTCACAGTCACACAGGGAGGTTGTTTCCAAGAATAAGAGCCACAGGCATGTGTACAAATTAACTGGTAATAAACATTCTGACTTTGGTTACAATCACTGGGCCAACTTCTGTTTGACGCTATATCTGAACCATCTTCAGAGTGTTTTGCTGTGACAGGATGCTGCGATCCCGAAAATTATGGGCTAGATCCACAGGTGGTTTTAACAGATGCAGCTCATTTTATTCTAGTGTCAAAAGCATGTCACAGTACTGGGTTAGAGAACCAGCTCCTTTATTTTTCTCCACAAAAACATCAGATTGGCCACATTCCTGGGTTGACAACATTAAAGAGCTCTCAGGTTTGCTGCCAGTGGAGGCCACTCAAAGGAGCTACAGCTCCTGACACGTTCACCACTCTGAGGTTGAGTGCAGTGCTCATCACCTCACTCCTACCCAGTGATCAGAGGAACTCAAAGATGCTGTTACTATCCAGCAAGAGTGACAGCACTGGGTGGTGTCCCCCGAGTACACATTATCACATTCGGAAACTATCAGTTCTGGTAGTACCATCCTGAGAGTCAAGACCTTGCAGCAGGTGCTTGGATGTGTGCTGCCTGCATCATTCCCCTCCCCCCCACATCCAATCTACTACACAATTATAGGGGAAATTAAGAGCTCCAATATTACTAGTGGGAGGTGTCCCTGCCCATGGCAGGGGGGTTGGAACTCGATGATCTTTAAGGTCCCTTCCAACTCTAACCATTCTATGATTCTACTGCAAATCAAACAACAAAGTGAAAGAAAATATTTTGGCTATGGCTGGAGCCTTGTGACGGACAGCAGAGTACACTGAAGGACAGTAAATTGTGCTTGTGGTCCAAATGAACACCCTTGCTCTCTTCTGTACCTCAGTGATGGACAGTCCTCCCAAACATCTGTCTTTTGTCCATCATGCGAGCAAACACAAACTCAAACACAGCTGTGGCATTCATATGTGCGAGAGCCAGATCCACCAGCGAAGCTCATGCTATGCCAGTTCTCACCGTTTTGGCATGGTGTGAGAAGGACCCAACAGCAAAGGGGAGAAGGAGACGGGTGAAAGTTAATTACTTCAGTGCTGCACAGGGGCACAGGGCTACCTTTCCCCTTTGTGTCTCTCTGCATTGAAGTACTGGTGGCAGTACAGATTTTGAGGGACAGGTCAGCATTAAAGGAGTTAAGAAATTGTCCTCCCAGGCTTCTATTCACTGCTCATCTTATGTGATGCCAAGGTTTATTAGATGAGTATCTCATAGAAATTGCCAGCTTTATCAGCCCATGTTTTTCAAGGGATAAGAAATGAAGAAGCATTTTATGAGTCACCATACATCTGCTGAGCATAAATACCTGCTGAAGTTTACACTGACTTCTTCCCTTCTGTTTGCCTGGGCTGTAAGCATGCATGGGGACAGCACCCACAGCTCAGCCAAGTGGCTTTACCTGTGCTCCTTGCCTGGATGGTGTCCAAACCTTATGCCATGCTGAAGGATAATAGGGTACACTTTGTGTTGGCAAAGCAGATACTTGGGTGATTTTATATCAATGTACTGTATTTGCATACTTTTAGGTACACTCAGAGAATTATGAAGATGATAAAAAATTGCTATCAATATTTTTATGGGAGGCCCAACAAATCATGACGCTTACAAAGGTTAAAGAATATGTCAGGACACATTTTCTATGCACTACCCAAAGGTGAAGGAAAGCATTTATCCCTCCCATACCACAACTGGACCTACAATTTAATTTACATCATATATAATAATTATATACCTGCATCTCACAAGATTAGTTTGAAACTAATACTCTGCCCTTGGATAGCTGGACACCACCAGAATGTCCTGTCAGCATTTTCTTCTTTCAGTCCACATGGGAAGACAGCTCTCTACTGCCTGACCTGGTATAACAGTCCACCTCCAAGGTGAAGTTGAACTAGATGACTACCAGCAGTCCCTTCCAGAAAAACTTTCTGTGATTCTGTAACTCAGGTGTTGCATTGAACCACTGTGTCGTGCTTTCAGCCTCAAACCAGGACACACTGATAGCCCTTGTCTGCCCTCAGGTTGTATGAATCCTAATTAATTTCTTTATGCAGTGTCTTACCATTGCTTATAAAAGCACAAAACATTTTCTTAAATTCTTAAGTCAGTGCAAAAAAATGCTCATGTCTGCCAATGCATTAGAACCATTTTTCAGAGCTACCTGAAGGCTATCTTTGATATCACAGATATTAAATGATTGATATAAGTTGTTATGGATTTTTAAAATGTATTGACTCACTAGAAGATTCAGAAAAGTGGTACAGTATATCCTGTTCCTCCCGAATTGAAAGGGTGGATTTTTGAGCTTCACTAACACTTGCCCATACTACCAATTGCTTAACTTTCTAATAGCATTGTAATAACACAATTTCTATCACTGTTATTCTTATTACCTCTTTTTTTGTTGTTGTTATATACTTTATTAAACATGGTTTTAGAGTGTATTCTTTCCAGACCATTAGTTATGAGTCAATAGCCCTCCTCCACAGAGCAGCAGCCCTGACTGCACTCAGTTCATTCCAGCGTGTTAATACTATGGCAATTAATACCAACGCTAATAATGGGCAACTCACTCAAAGAATTATTCCTACAAGAATGGTGGATGGGAAATTGTCTTCAAGAAGCAGATCTGGAAGAATTCAGTATAGATCTGTAAATTACATGTTCAGGACCCCAGCCTGCTAGTGAGGAGAAGCTGCATACTCACCTTTTTTTTTTTTTTTTTTTTTTAAATCCAGCCAACCACCATAGGATTCATTGCTCCTTACTTTGAGAAATCAAGTAATCAAGTTCTCCATTTGAGACATTTCTCTGAGATCAGAATGACAGCACCATCCTCACATCAGGGTAAAGTAACACTAAAGATGAAGCATGAGTTGCTGGCACATTTTTCACTCCCTTTCCTCAATGCTGTAGTTTCTTCAAACATGCTTTCTTGGTTGTGAAAGGTATCTCTGCCAATGAGATAGGAACTACTGAACTCCTCTGACACCTCTGCTTTGCAATCCTCAAAGCACTGTTTCACTTTGTTTTCATATCCCTGGACCACCTCTGTTTCTGTTTTTTATGCAGGCTCTACAATGACGGTTGACTGAAGCGCTGTTCCGCTTGCAACTGCAGTGTCCTTGGGTGCCGAGCGCACAGGCAAACAGCAAGCATTAAACATTACACCCATAACTGACCACTCAGGAAGCTGAAAGTGGTTCCCTGCAGGTTCTTATACTTTCTGGTTCATGCATCTTCCTACGTCTGATAGTTAATGTATACTTTTTTAAATTCTTTCTTTTTCCAAAGCCTAAGCTACAATCATAGTTCAGGAGAAATTGACAGACAACCCCACACTTGCACACTTCTGCAAAGGACGTGGAGGTGACAAAAACTGCTTTTAAATACTCCTAAGCTAAAGCAAGCAGGTGTTTCAGATGAGACTGTCCTAGCAACTGGTTTTATTAGACAGCTTTAAACTATACATGGTTTTACGCTGTTATGTTTTAAGACTTCACACACTGCCTGGTTTAAAAAGCAACACCTGCTCTACTGTTTCCTGCTTCACTCTTTCTAATCATCTTTACTCTCTTTATCTCCTATGTAAAAATAAACACAGATTCACCCTTTGTGCCCTGATGACTGCAGCAAAAAAAAAAGCCAGCTACATCCCAGCTGAGACCAGAGGCTCCTCTGCTTGCCAGCTTTCCTGGTAGAAGTCGACAGGCCAGAAAGCTTGAAGGTAGAGCCAAACAGAAAAGGTCTGGTTTGGCTGGCGTGACTAGAAAGCGCGCCAAGTCATTGAGGTGACTGTATACATATAGAAAAATAAATACATAAAATGATATATAAGGTCACTTTGACCACTGAGAAGTCTTGCCAAAATATTGTCACTGTCTTGGCTCTGCCATTTTAATGGGTTTTGTAGCCCGGCCAAAACCAGGCACTCCATTAGCAGCTTCGTTCACTTGCTCTTCTCCACGCAGGCAGAGCAAAAGAGCCGCTACAACCCCAGCCACTCAGCCTAGCAGCAGGTCTGCTCTTTCTGTTTTGAACTCCTCTGCTTGCACTTTTTGGTTTTCTTATTTTTAACACAGTAATGAACCTCCTGACTCCTGGGAAACTCAGTAAGGAGTGCAATTAGGAATGTCTCCAGGGCCAGCTGTGTCCTAGCACCTTCCCTTCAGCATCTCCATAAGACAGTCTCTCTCAGCCTGTGAGAAATCCTCACTCATGGGAGTCTTTCCTAGTGATTAAAAACCCCTGTGCAGGTATCTGTGTGCACTTTCCCTCCCTCCCCACCACCATTCCACCTCTGCTCTTCCAGGAGGGAACGTGCCGGGCACAGTGACATTTCCCTTCTCAGTGTGGCCACCAGGCACCAGAGTGATATGAGATAACATTGACGACATGGGAATGACACAATACATGATGCAATGTAGCAACAGAAATAGCTCTCTTTGTTCTCATGGGACTTTTTACACTAACCTGACAAATATTTTGCCAGAGAATGCCTGATAATTCAGTCAAGGTAGCAACCACCAGGCAGGAAATAGGAGCTGTCATGCCTCATCTGAGATTTTAAACCAGAGGTGGTTTAAAATACATGCACCCCATGCACCTCCTTTTGAAAGGAGGACTTTCAAAAATTTTGCTCTAGCATATGCACTCTGACTAGCAGCAGAATTTTATGAAATATGAAAAAATGTCTCAACTTCTGGCCATATGCAGATTTCCCAAGCCCACGCTGCATCAGTGTGCTCCTGCTGTATAAAACACAAGGACAGGGATGTGTTTTCAGGTAGAGCTTCACTGATACTAGTTTAGCAGGAAGCAGAAACACACTAATCCCCAATAGAAATCCTAATTCTCTCCAATGGTGTTCCCAATGCATATCTGGCCTCCAAGAGCTGCTTTTCTGGGTTAAATAACTGTGAATGAGTATAGCTGTGTCTATATTTAGCCATCAGTTTTTACAGGAAAGTCCTCACAAGATGGAAAAGCAGGCTATTATCATAGGTTAAGAAATAAAACCAAGAGTTAATCCAAACATTCTCCTCTTTCATCTGCCACCTCTGAGGGCTGGAAAAACTTTCAAATGATGACTCTAAGGAGTATGCAAGCACTATACCCATTCTATCTTTCTTGTTCTTTTTAACCTTTTCTCCCACCTTTTTATTTATTGCTCGGCACTGAATGTAGGATGAGGACTTCTATCGTTAGGCTGCTACGTAAATCAGGATCTCTTTCCCTGGCCCTTTTGGGAGTGTTTTAATGTGGCGGCCGTGTTTCAGGAGGATTAGGAAGAGGGGGGTTTTGCATCATCTTGATTGATGTTGGGTGCCTAAACTTCTCCAAAGTTATATCCTAGGTGACAACTTTGTACTGGTACTTGGCCCTTGGAGAACTCTTATTATGATTTTTAATTACATCCTCAGCAAAAGGCATGTGCATTTTCACTAATTTCAGTTCAAGATACCATCCCACTGCAGTTTTGTTATTTTTATTGCTACATTATTTTCCTTGCTATACAAGGCAGCAAAGGGAAAAGCATGGTCAGACTGATGGACTTCAGTGGCAGAAGAGTCTACCATCTACCTTCTTTCCTAGCATAAAACTTTTGGTATTCAATTCCTGCATCATGTGGAGTTTAACTGCAGCTTGGCTTTTAGTACATCCAGTCTTAATAAAAACATAGTCAAGACTGTCAAGTGCTGAGGTCACATCAGCACCTTTAAGAAAATTATTCTCATTATTAAAGTTCTAAAATGTCTAATTTGGCCCGTGAATATTTGCCTGTTCTTTTCAAAATCTGATTTGTCTATCTCTGTAGTACTTGTAATTTTAGGTGTATGTGCTTGGGAAAGGATTCACCTCACTTGCCTGTATCCACTAACATCTGGACTTCTAGCCCAGACTGCCTCTATAGTGCTATTCATAGAGGACCAGTGTCTCCAAAGAGTAACTCACCCCATCTACTCCACAGATCCATCTTAATATGAGAATATCCGGTTCATCTGAACCAGATGAACAAAATTACATGACTAAATTTGAGATGACTCATAATCTCATTGGTAAAAAGGAAAAAGAAATAAAGTTGCATAAGCACTGCCATTGAATGGGACTGTCCTCCTTTAGTCATCTTTAGCAGTCATTAACTTGTTTCTGGAGTTCTATCACCCACGCAAAGCATAAGTGAAGCTGGTTGGTCTTTATTTAGTCCGGTTCAACAAGTCATTATCTTGTTGAAGATAATATTTATTTTTTTAAAAATGAAGATTTTTTTTTAAAATGATGGCAGAAGATTAAGATTTTTTTAGCCTTTTCAGTCCCCTAATATTTCAGAACTCAGAAATAGTACCAGAGGCTCAAAATGTGCCCCAGACTGCTTTTCTGAAAGCCTTGTTTGCAAGTTACCCATACTTTTAAAATCTTATGCTTTGCTTCCAAAAAGGTGCAGTGCTTAGCAATTGCATCTGAGCATCTTCCCTAGTGTCTGTTTGGAGTGAACTGATGCGGTATCTCTATGTCAACTGGCTTTCCCCCAGCTGCAATAGAGTAACATTTATCAACAGTGGTAGCTAGATTGCTACATGAGCATGCACTCTGTTAAGTGCACGCTCTTGTAGTAATAAAGGCAGCCTGAAGGACAAGTCGCACATTTGTACCCTGGGCACTAGCACAGGACAAGTCAGAGAAAGAACCTGTGATCACAGACACAAAAAACAGTGGTAAATCATGATCTGATGCACTCCTCACAAAGTCTGCTTCATCACATCTGACATTTTTATGCATAATCAGTTATCTGCTGCATTTACACGTAGAATCATAGAATGGTTTGGGTTGGAAGGGACCTTAAAGATCATCTTGTTCCAACCCCCCTGCCATGGGCAGGGACACCTCCCACTGGACCAAATTGCTCAAAGCCCCATCCAGCCTGGCCTTGAACACTTCCAGGGATGGGACAACCACAGCTGCTCTGAGCAACCTATTCCAGCATCTCACCACCTTCACAGTAGAGAATTTCATCTCTGAATCTAATCTCAGTCTACCCTCTTGCAGTATATAACCATTACCTGTCGTCCTATCGCTACATCCATGATAAAAAGTCCCTCCCTATCTCTCCTGTAGGGCCCAATGTAAAATAGCTCTTTCTTCTGTTCAGGGGATCATCTTGGAAAACTACTTCTATAGCTTAGAACAATTATTATTACCTAAAGGGCAGTGAAGCCACCGATTCCCTGCTGAAAACTTGGGACACACCGGGAGAGAAACAACCTGTTCCCGGCCCAGGCCGCGCTGTGGATGGCGGGGTCGGTGGCCCTGAGCCCCCCCACCGCCACTGCGGCGCCCTCAGGCAGCCCAGAGGGCACCCGGAGCCGTGGGTTTGCACTCCCTGGCTGCGGCTCGGCGGGCGCGGGTGTGCGGTTCCCGGCCAGCACTGCTTTGCAGCGGCGAGAGGGACGGAGGATGGAGGCGCATCGCCGTGCCGCCCCCCCGGGCCCCGCCGCCCGCAGCCACCTTNCACGGTGCGGCTTGGCTGGGGCAGGGGTTTGGGCCCCGGGGGTGATGTGGCCTCCTGGGCAGAGCGAGGGGAGCCCCGGGTGGGCAGCGACGTGGGTGCCCTCAGCTCCCTGGTGTAACCCGCGTATTGTCAGAGCATCAGCTGTCGTTTTAATCCTGTGCTTATTGAATGTGTACAGATGTCTCACCGAGCCACTCGCTTCCACACAAGCTGAGGTTGCCATCATAGACACAGGGCTGCTCACTGCTAAATCCAACCCAGCCTGTGCCCTCCTCAACAGCCCTGGCAAACAGGGATTTGGAGGGTGCATCTGGGAAGAGCAGGATGGTGGCCTCCACTGAGATTGCAGTGAGCAGGAGAGGAAAGCACACTTCAAAATCAAAGTGTCTCCCACCCCTTCTTACCCATCCCCACTAAGATGTGACCTCCGATTCCATGCCAGGTCGTGCTTTCTCTCTATTCCCTAATATTCTCTACTACAGGGAATATTCCCTGTTACCTGTGAGATGCTGTGTCTTGCAGGATCAGGCACAACCTAAGTCTTTCTGACAAGGCTGCATCTTTTTTATGGCATGTCCATCAGCAATAATAGCTCATCCTTTAATGGAGTATTTGTTACTTGTTTTGTTATTGTAGAACAGCAGCTGTTGCTCCATTGTCATAGCAAATATTTCAATTCTTTCTTTCCCCAAGCACTTACCTGGTTCCCTATTACCATAGTTCTGAGCACCTCATACTCATTTTAACTTCTCTTTTTAGTCTTGCAAGGCAATGAAGCTCTTCCTCCTTAACCTGTTTCCAGAAAAAAAAAAAAAAAAACAACACATTTGACTCAGAGCTGACATCTGAAGTTGTGGGCTAACAGTATAGCTTTTATATTTCCAGATGAGTGATGGATGCTGCAAATAGACGTGATAAGCAGAATTCTAAAACTCTTCAATAGTTTATAGCAAAAATACAGGAAGACTAAGAGAAATTAAACATATTGCAGTTTAATGGGCAAGGCTGACAACTAAACTGAGCAGGACTACAGTTTCTAAATAAACATTTGAACATATTGACTGTGTGGTCCTTAAATTATCACAGTGTGTTACTGTGAGCAGATTTGCTTTCATGTTAAAGAAAAACAAAGAAAGAAAAAGTCTAGAAATATTCATTCTCAAGAGGTCAGTCAGAAAAAGTTACCTGCTGTGGGATCCACCTTTTCTGACTGTCTAAAAACTCAACATCTACCCTACAACCAATGCAGAGTGATGGTCACCTTCCAGGGGCAAGTTACTGTAAGATAAATGCCTAGGACAGCTTGAATGAATCAACCTGAGGTACCCATTTCTCTCCACTGAGGCCAAGAAACTAGATTAGATACCCAACTTCAAGATGTCAATAGTTAGGTGATATGAGAGCATCCGAATATCTAAGAAGCCATTACACTGAGTGAATATCATTAGCAGGGAATTCACACAAAGCTTCATGCTTCTCCCCAGTGAAGGGCATGGAGAACCCAACCTTTCTTCTAAGACCTGGAAAATCAATAGAGGGAGCTCCCTACACGCTCTCCATCCCATGCAAGACACTGCTCACCTACCCTAGTTAACAGGCTTCCTCAAACCTGCTTCTGTTAACTGCTGCATATGCACAGAGGACTGGTGGAATAAAGGGCTTTAAGAGAAAGCAAACCACCCCTCCACTTTTCCTGTGAGCCAAGGAGAGGATATATAAAAAATATGCAGTGAACTCCAAATGTGGGCTTGGTCATGTCCACTACAAACCTCAAGTCACCAAAGATATTCTAGGCTCTACAGCGGGGTAACGGGTGCTGACTATCCCTCAGCTGCCTTCAGGACCTTCCCAGGACTGGAATGCTCTTTGAAGTCCACCTGCAGTGAGATGTCTATGTGCTTGGGATGTTTAGACAACCAACTTACTTTTGGCAGGCTACGGCAAGTTTTCACACTGCTAGTAGTACTTAGTGTTTCTTGTCTGATACACCTTAAAAAATTGTGATGGAAACGTGCAAGACCTGTGCATGATCTAGGGAGAGGGCTTGAGAGGTATCTTCATTTGTAGCTTGTGAACAGAAGGAAATGATTTTCACAAAGATCTGCTAAATCTTGCTTGGCTGCCAGAATAGGGAATTACACAAAAGACAGTCCTGAAACACTTCTTGACAGGGTGAAGTTTGTCCTCTGAAAGTCAGGGAAGTGATTTCTCACATTGAAGATAACACCTGCAAAAGTTGCTTAGAATAGGTTACCATATCCCTTGGTTCCTAACATTGAGATCAGGAGGACTAAGATAGATAGGTGTGTTAAAAAAAAAAAAAAAAAAA
>VZRU01020551.1:144871-157305 GCA_013398155.1 Pedionomus torquatus | reverse complement strand
AAAAAACCAACAACAACAACAACAAAAAGAAAGTGATTCTGAGTGTTTAGAAGACAGCATGATGGGATATGAACACCTGCAGTCTTCCAGGGCCCTGAAATAAAGGAGCTCAGAGTGTCAGGACTGAGATTTGTTAGGTCAAAAGGTAGCGCTGGAGACACCAGTCATGCTTCAGGAGATGTAAATCCTCAGGACTCATCTACAAAATAACACTGGGGGATTAAGAGGAGCTGAAGACCTCATGGACTCTTCATTCAGCCAAACTCTAGTTACCAGAGGGGCTCCCTCTCTACGAGACATTCCAGCACTAACAAAAGCCTCTGTCATTCTTAACAAAAGCCTCTTTGAGAGAAAATTATCATTAAGGCAAATTTCAGTAATTTTGACTCAGCTTTGTCGCCTAAAACCTCTGGAGTTTTGCAAAGAAAATCTAGACCCCTAAACTGTGAAATGCACTTTGCCTTGCCGTACCAGGATGTCCTGCCCTGCATGGCACGGGAGACCCAACAGAGTCAGCGTGAAGCCGTTTTTTTCCCATCTTGTGAGGATGGGGACACACTGGTTTCACACAGGCTCTGCTGAAGACATAGTGACCAGAACCCTGAGAAAAATCAGTCTGTCCTGTTAAACTCCCTGTCCTGCGGAGTTTCATTTTTCAAGTAATTACACAGCAGAAGCATTCTCTGGAATCATGGTTGGTCTGTGTTAGAGCTGCCTTCACCACCACAATACACAAATTTTATGGAGAGAGATTACAGCTTCCTCTCTGTGGGAGAACAACGAGGTCTGAGAACCTTAACAGCATGTCCTACAGTTTTAACTCATGACCTCTGATGCTTGTTTGTTTTTTTTTATTCCAAATTGAAAGTACTTGACAGCTATTCTGATCTCAGGCTACTGATAATGTGCTTGCAGCTGAAATGTCACCCATTTTAAGGGGGGTGGGTGTAGATATCTAAAGCAAAACAATCACTTCTCTTTTTGACTTGATCTCTGGGGTATCTGACCCAGATTTAGCATTATCTGAAGTATTCATTGAGTGCTTCCACAGATGTGCAGCTCCTTTTGAAGAACTGTCTCAAGCATCGTTTTAAGCCTTGGGTATAAAATAAACTTCAAATCTGTTACAGCTTGAACAAAAAGCAAAGCTGGCAGCCATTCTTTCCTTTAAAGACCTCTGTTTACTGTAGAGAGTTTTAGCCATGTTTTAATTTCAGAATTTTTTAAATATGTATTTGCTGAGGAATAAACATAGATGACTTCACTGTAAATTAAACCTGAGTCCTCTGGCTGCTAGCCCAGGCATCTACCAAGAAGGCCAACTGTCTTGCAAGTTCAGCTGCATCTCCCTGGCCATCCTATAGCCAGGGCAAGCTCCGTTTATGTTCCTCTTAAAATGCTTGTATTCGCTGGTACAGGGATCAGCAGACCAGAGCTTACTCTGTTTGACTTTCTACTCCCAAGGATTCTCATATGGCTGCTGGCCTGCGGGCTAGCTGCAGTAAGAAAACCCAGCACTTCCATTGGAATAGAAAAGCCCATGGATCAGCACTGAGCACTGATACTGAGGCTGGTAGCAACTACTGTCTAAGATACTACAGAGTTGCTTGTGTCCTGGAAAGACAAAAGAAGAATGCAAAATGCAATCAGCTTAGTAAACCGCCTACAGTGGCTGGAGAGGGGGTGGTGTGGGGTAGCTTGGTGACAGCAGAGGGAGCAGCATAAACCCTGGGGGTAAGGTAGGAGGTAAAAGAGGAAACAGGAGGCAAGCCTCTGGTGAATTTGGCAATGACACCCACTGGCTCACTGCAGGTAGGGCCATGCGTTGCGCAAGCTGGTCCTTTCTGGGGCTGCACTCCTAAACTCCATGCTCCAGATAAATCAGTGATGCAGATACCTCTGGTGACTCTGACTCCACCTAATATATCCCTGGAGAGGCTCAGGGAGTCTGAGGTTCAAGGTTACTTTTACTGCCAGGATTACAGTCTGAAGACTGTGCTATTGCTATTAGCAGCAATAAGCTTTTAAAGAAACACGGTGTACAAGCATCCCAGTCAATCTGCAAGCAGGTCTGCATCCTAGGCACTCCTCTTTGCCAGTGACAAACACAAGAGGCTTCATTTTAAAGAGGTTTTTGTGCCTAAAATAAATGTGGTCAGTGAAGACCATGAATTTCAGCAGCATGGAAAATAGCCAGGTGAGTCAACAAAAGCTGTGCTGCTTCTTTAAAATAGCAGATCATTACGTATCAGTCAGAGCATGGCAAATGGAAAGGATTCGAGTATATTCTCACTTGATCCAGACCTGGCAGAAGCTTTTAAACATCACTGATGAGGCTCAGTCAGCCATCATAAGCATACAAGTGATAACCCAGAGAACACTGAGCCAGCAGTGATATTGTTTATAATCCTGATTACTGGAGAATTACAGTAACACAAACATACATCCACAAAGTCTGTGGCTTGCTAATTAGCAAAAGAAAAGATACAGCCCTCACAAATCCACGTGGCACAGTGCAAATGGCCTAGCTTTTCAAGTGAAGAAAGCTGAGGGTGAACCGTTACAGAAAAATCCAGCACTTGGCTAAATTTCAGCAGAAGTCCCTGCCTCCATAACAGGTATCAAAAGTTACTGGGCCAAGAGGAACTGTTTTGAGTGGTGTGGTACATAAAATTGTGGCGGCCTCTTTTACATCAGGAGGACAGTCATGGGCTACAGCAAAAAAGCAGGAGAGTTGCATACAGTGTCTACACAATACCAGTGATGTTTTTTGCAGTGTCTAGAGCTATCTGCAGAATCAAGGTCCTGAGCTGCCTGCAGAACCAAAATTCTCTGATTTCCTACCTACACATAAAATTGCTTTTTTATTTAACTTTCATACCTGACAAATCTATACTCCATATACCGATACCTCATCAAATGTGAAGACCAGCTTCAGGTATTAACACAAGCAAATAATCTACAAACACATAAATTTAATGCCACTGAAGAGTATTACACCAGTCTTACAAGAAACCATGCCAATAAAACTATGGTATACAAAGGACCTTGTACAGAGACTAACTATTTGACTGATAATGACAGAAAGACAACAGAAATTGTGTTTCACACTATGGTGAGAAACATCTGTAATGCAAAAATTTAAGAAAATGAGCCTGGAACAATGGTAGTGAAGTAACCAGATCCAGTTTAGAAATGTGTTTCATCCATAATCAGAGGAGAGAAGTTTCCAGTTCACCCTATTTCCATACTCATCTCTGCATGACCTTAAGGAGGCAAGATGAAGCCATTGATGACAGATGTACCCAGTTACTATGTCACCATCTAGCAATTATTTATTCTGATGGACAAAGGTGTTTTACACTTTCGCTGTATAGAGTGTGTCTCACCAAGTAATGCTGCTGGCTGGCAGCAGAGACTTCATGACACATATTATACATAATAATTTACCATTTCAAGTGTTTGCCCTAAAGCGTTCATATGAGCTGCCACATATTTTTTTCCTTAAGATGGTGTCCATGACTTTCAGTGACTAGCCTAGTTGCCCATTATGATCTGGATGATGTTACTATACTCTAAAAGACTTCCAAAGTACATGAAAAAGACTCCTCTACTGCATCAACACAACAGGGCTGAAACTGAACTTTGACAAATACCATTTGCTGTGTGCAGAATTGGCTTTTATTGGGCAAGAAACTCCCTTCATCTGAAAGAAATTTGGCTCAGTCTTTCCAACAGTCTCATGCCTGAAAATATTGCAAACATTATGTTTGTTCTTTAGAAATAAATGATGGTATGCAAAGTTTATCCCTATCTTTGTTTCAGCTGTAAAACTATTAAAATAGTACTTTGAGAACCCCAAAGTTGTCTTAGATGGATGACGCAAAAAATGTTTGAAATCATGAGCATCGTGGATAGCCCAAGATTTAGGCTGTTTGATAGTTGATTATCTACAGCTTAGTGAAGTGTTAGATAATGGAGCAGAACTGGATGTGCCCAACTTAATCAGGACAGAATTTTCAAAGAAGAAAAGAATGAGCAGTCTCTTGTAGAAAAAGCTTATCCTTAGTCTGGTGTCACATAGATATGGAGCTGTGGATTCCTGCTGCACACAGACCACAGCCCTTGGACCATGCTGTGAACAATGAACAGGTTCCTTTGAGTGCAGATCTGACATCCAGTGGTTGATGACACTCTACATATTCATGTATGAGACAGACCTAGAAGAGATGTGAAAGCTGACTGCTTCTCTGGCCTGCTCCTGTTCTTTGCCACCCTCTCTGATGGATGATGGCAGCGCACACATTGCGTAAGCGTACGGACTGACTGCAGCTGCAGGAAAGCAATGTAACGAGCTTTGCTTAGTGTGGGTGATTTAGTAAAAAAACATGTGGTTTTCTGACACCAAGACAGCTTAACAGTTCCAAGCCTTAAGCCAGCTCCACTGTCACACTTCTGTAGATTCCAGAGTAAATGGTCTCTGCAGGTCAAATGCGTTATACAAACTATTTATCAACTTCTTATTCAGGGAGTCTACTGGAAAGCATGCCCACATGGCTGATGATGACTTCAAGAAGTTATCAGTACAAAAAAGTGTTTATCCAATCTGTGCTGATGGCCAAGATTGGATTCACAACTAAAAGCTCCTTTGAACCTTGCATTAATTTCCATGATGAGGCAGTAGCTGTTTATGTATCTTTTTAATCTGTTCCTGTACCCAAACAGTGGGAAAAATCTTCACAACCTTGTAGGACCATGTACCATTTAATTGTTACTGTGCTCTCTATAAGTTCATTCAACAGACAAGAATTTCTGTATTTATTTTTACATATATTTCTATAGGGCTCTATATATCCATATGTATACATATATGCATGATGTTTGTATTTTCATCAGAAAAAAAAAAAAAACACCACAAAGCAATCTTATCAGCCAACAGCTTACATTCCCTTTCATTAGAATTTGACACTTTTTGAGGAAGAAGAGCATCATGTACAAAGATCATCCAAATTTTACCTATAGTACAATGGAAAAAGCAAACATTACAAAGGGACTTTGAAAAGGTATTTGCAGACCATCCCCTTGGAATAGACTGTTTGAAGAGCCCTTGCTAGTTACTCTACAAACATACCAAGCTGCACACTGTGAACAGACTAATTCATTAATTTCTGCAGGTGCATCATAAGCTACATGTTGCTGATGCAAACGCTTAAACTTAAAGAAACATCACATTCATATACCAGTCAAACAGGAGCAGCAAAAATCAAAACATACCCACTAATGTGTTAAGCAGTTACAATTTGAATACAGTTCACTTGCAGTAATCCAAAAAGAAGTAGGGAAAAATCTTCATGTTTCCTCTCATTTTGCTCCTCACGTTATTCTTCCTGTAACTTGCCACAAACAGTATCAAAGTATTTGGTCTTCTTACACAGTGGAGATACCTTCTTCTTTTACTTCAGCCTCTCCGAAACTAAATGAACGCAGAAATTCAAACCAGCTCAGCATCCTACAAAATCCCAGCAATCACTTTCATGGATGGGATATTAAGAAAGTTCTGGAGAAAAATGAGGTTTCAATTATTTTTGCCTAGAGCACAGTTTGTCTTTTTGTTCCTAGGTTATTGGCAGCCTCATAAGTGTTGATCAAAATGCTGAACACTGCAATAACAGAAAACCCTTGCAGTAGGAACCATGTTTCCTTCCAAGAAAAGGAGAAAGCACTGTTGCCTCACTTGGTGCCAAACAGCAGAAAGTGCCCATCAGCTGCTTCCAAAGAAAAGTGCTAGAACCCTTTGCTGTGGTTGACCTCTCCTTGGGCATCCTTTGCAAGCCTCAGGCTGAGGTGGGCACTGCTAGACTGTCTCTGCCTTTGGATCCTGTCATGACATTGGTTAACTTCTCACTGGAGAGCCCTCTCAGAACCATTTGCATTGAAGGATGCACGAAAGTCCTGAAGGTGACCTCGGCTCAGAGACAGTGCTTCTGATGAAAAAGCACTTTTTTATTACCCAAGTGGCTGAATCCTAACCACATCATTCCATAAAATAAAATATCACTTGGAAACCTGACAACCTGCAGGTCACCTATTTATATTTAAAAAAAAAAGAGTTCTAAAAAAAATAGAGAGAAAACTATCAAGATATCCTACTATCCTAAACAACGTACTGAATATTACATAACATATTGATGAGAAAGGCAATATACAATGAACTCCAAGAGGTCTCTGAAGTCCTGAACTCTCAGTGCGGATGAGAAGGAAATAGAAAAATGTTGAGGTGGCCTCAATCTTCATATCTCTGGCCAGGAGCAAAAGGACATCCTGAGAATGTGCCCCAAGACATACAACCCAGGAGTTGCTAAAGAACAGGAAGCATCTGTGGGTTTGTCACCAATCAGGTGGAAAAAAACCCTTCCAAGGAAAAAAAAAGTTGATTTTCTTTTTAGCAACAGCAATTTTTCCAGCCAGGTGAGAGAGACTTTTACCTTCAGTGCAGTCACCTAAACGTGGGTTTGGTGTCAAGCTGGGCTATGTGCCTGGCATCTTGTTCCTGGCAGCAGAAAACAACAAGCACCTTGGACCTGTGGGTCACTGCAACCTGCAGTGATGGGACCGGTGATACCTTTAGGTGTGCAAGATGCTGAGGTTGTGGTTAATGCCGTTGGATCAAATAGACACATTCAGCTCTTGGCCTTGCCACTTAACACGGTTTAATCTCTGCCTCAAATGTTATAACCGTTTTCCTATTCACCCAACTCACCTATTTAGTCTGTTGCGGGAATTGTTGTTGCTAGTCCCAAGCCCAGTGCTATTCCACTGTTGCCTAGGACCTCTAATAACAGAAAATAATCATAATCTTAGAAACCGGAGTTTGGGGGAGGGAAAAAAAAAGGATTTTCAGAAATGCTTTGGTCAGCTTTTTTTACTCTCTCTACATGTCCAGTTCCCTCAGTGCTGGCACCAATTCCACATTTGCCCCTGTTGGTAGGAGACAGAACTTTGTGTATAAAAAAGTTATATATAAGGCTTTCGCATAACTCTGTTTTTGTGTAAGTAAAGTTTAAAAGACTTTAAAAACCATCAGAGGGGAAAAAAGAAAGAAGAAGAGCTTAGTCACCAGGATATGAAAAACTGCTTTTTCTAGACATCCTGGTTGACTTCCAAGCTGTATCTGACAGCTAGAGAAGTGCAGTCCATCATGGTTCTTTTTCCATTTCCAGTCCTTTCCCTGAAGCTTTAATTTCTGTAAAACATTCCTTCTCAGTGTCCCCCACACTTCATCCAACTGGTTTAAGTGATGTATCTGAAAGATCTAAGCCGTGTGGAACACAGCTTTGTGCAAGTCCGATGCCAGGGACGGACAGAGGGGCTCAAACAACCCTGTTTTTTTTCTGCAGGTGTGGTAATTTGGGAAACTCACAGATGCTGAATCTGTCACACCAGACCCATTAGTCTCTGAAAAGAGTACTGAGTATGCTCATGTGTGCACATGGTCATATAGAAACATATGCACATACAGGAGACAAATCAGGAAAAAATGTAGAGCTTTCCTTTCTATTAACCTCCTCATTCAGCTATACTAACCTGAGAGGAGTGGATACCACATGGCTATAGAAAGACCAGCTTTGAGTGGGGGATTCATTTTCCTCTTAAAAACAAAGTGTATTTTTTATTAACTTGTCTTGTATGTTCTAGCTTTAGCAATACCCTGTACCATGTCAGGCTTTACTGAAGATCTCCCATTGGTGTAAGACGTGCTGTCCTCCATCAAGCCACAATCTGCTTAGTTTAGTATCTTGCTTTCAAGACTTGCCAAGATGTTTCAGAGGAAATTCCTGAAAATCCCAGTGAAACTCATATTATGGAATGGTCTGTTTCTAAGATGCCACCTTCTTCTTAGTAGTTGGCTTACATTCTTATTGTTTCTGCTGTCCGTTTTCAATATTTATGTCAATAAACAGGATCAGATCCTCAATATCTACAGACAACATTGTCCCACCAATTCCAGTTGAGATGCATAAGTTCATACCAGATGAAGATGTGTGTCCCTCTCATTATTGTGCCCATCATTGCTGTGGTATCAAAGCATTCTCTTTTAAAACAGTACGATTTTGTGTTTGGTTGGGTTTTGGCAACTGCTAATATAGTAAAGGACTTCATAGATCTGTCTTCTGGGCTCTAATTTATGAATTATCAAAGTTAATTTTCAATGTACCATAAGTCCTATAAGTGGTTTGGGTACCCCTCCCCAAGAGCAGCTATGCATGGTGCCTGGTAGAGACCTCCCTGCACTGTTCACCTCTTTCTGTGGCATCCTCAGTGACAATATTCTACAGAATGGGTTGTACCTGTTTCTCTTCCAGCCTATCTAAAATAAATCATTTTTCCTTTTTCTTCTGTTTCTGTCTCTCAGCCCATTTTTTATCCATGACAGAATTTTTATTCTTGTCCCATGACTGCTTAGTTTCTTTAATAGCCTCTTGTGAGGGATTTTGTAAGAGGCTTTTGAAAGCTTAGGTGATCTTCTCCTGAACGGAGGGTATGACATCATTTCAGAGTCCAACCATTACCTTCCCCCATATCTCTGCAAAATCTGCTGAGGTAAGAAGGGCGGAGGGGACTGAACAGGCATTGTATGCGTGCTGGCTGGCATAGCCTCACCATCTGATGGTGCTTTCCATGGAAATTGTGGCTGCATTCACTTTGGCTGAGTTTTGAAGGCTATTTTTGGAAGATTTAAGAACCTTCAGGGAGTGACTTTTACTCATGCAAAGGGTCTTGACTTTAATTTATTAAAGAAATAAAAACATGCCCCCTTAGCTTAACTTTAGTCAGTTGTCACAAGTACAAAGAAGGGGGCTGGCTGGAGCAGAAGCCAGGTGGGTACTGATCCCTGGTTTGCTAGGATGGCTTCTCTGAACCAGGACAGGATCAAACAGCCCGAGAGGAGGTGAGTGTGGCAGAGAAGATCTGATGCTACTGGTGACCAAATGATTGTTAACCAATGATGACTGGTTGGGGCAGTGAATAAAAGTCCTTTGGATCTTCCGTAAGACTTATCTCCAGGTGAGGGAAGAGGTCAGAAGAAGAGAAGGAGGGTTGGGGGAGAGGTGTACAGAGAACCAAAGAGGGAAGGTGTGGAGTGTTTCCATGCACACAAATGTTTGGGCTTTAAGCAACAATCACTGCAGTGAAGGCAACTCTCAGGGTCCTTTAGGCAGTGCAAGGACTATAAACTGCCAACAGTCCAGTCTGTGTTACAGAAAATAGAGAGACTATGCTGCTGCTACTGTGTAATTTGGGGTGGAGGAGTTTCCATTTTTTTTAATCACACATGAAATCACAGAATGATACAGGGTTGGAACAGAATCTCCTCGACTCAAGTATACTAGGCTACGTGGACAGAGAACAGAGAAAGAATCTAAGGCATAATTTTGGAGAAAATCAAGCTTTTATAAAAGGTAGCAACCTGTACATTCAAAAAAGCAGGCATTTGAGAGCATGTCAAATTTTGGTTTGATTCATAGAAGAGTAGATTTGCTGCTGTTTGGGTTGGAAGAAATTGACTCTAGGGGTTGCAGAAGTTGGAAGCTTTTTAAATTTGGGAGAGCTGGGCTTCCCAAAAATTAACAAATGGCCTTAGAATCTGCAATATTGTTGTATTTAAATAAACATCAGTGAGTAACATCCAAAACCAGGCACATCTTCTCCAAACCATCCTTTCTCTCACATGTTAACTTGGAGTTCTGCCTTACTTGAAGGTATCTTCTGTGGAGATCCAGGGACTTTCATCTACTGCCCTAGCTTCTTCCAGCAGAAGCCTTTGGTCACAAACAATGCCATATCTTTTTCAATAAACATAAGTGTTGGCGTGCAAGAACTAATGCTGCGTTAGGGGGCTTGGGAAACATTTGAGAAATTAGAACTAAACTTTCTTTGGCCACAAGTGAGAAGGCGGTGTGCAATAATCATCTAGCCAAAGTCGGATTGCTTGGGTGTTATCCACAAGGTCTCAGTATATTATACTAATGAGACAGTCAAGAAATGCTAATGCCACTGTTTTCCAAGTTAATAGATGCAAATGGAGAGGAAAAGCCTCAGAAAAAGGAATGGGATCCATGGTAATGAGGGATTCAGCTGCCATTTTACTGCTGTAGATGGCCTTTCTGTAGTAAACCTAAGACTCATTGGCAGCCCAGTTGGTTTTCACCTGCTCATCTTTCTACCTCCAGCACTGTGAATCTGGTACTTCTCATGATTCACCTTTTTTTTAGAACTATATAAGTAAAAGAAATGGTCACTCAAGGAACAACTAATCTGATATCATCCCTTAAAACAAATGGGCATCTCCTGTAATAAACCTTCATTGAGAGCACGTTACCAAAATAGATGCAATAAATCATACTNTTTCCCTTTGGATGTTCATAATAAAAAAAAAAAAAAAGAAAAAAAAAAAGTGTTATTCTTTCTATGTAAATAACCTTGTTCTGTGTTGTGGTATTTCCTGACTGCACCATGTGGTTCATTGCAAGAGCACAAGGATTCAGTGTAGCTGCAAGAGCTTGGAGGCAGGCGCTCTCTGCCATCAACAGGCAACTTGACGGGTTTGCCAGATCGGTAAACTGCAGGTGGTACTTTTGCCTCAGGGTACCAGCACGTGCCAGACCCAGTAACCACAAACTCCAGGATTAAGCTAGCAAATAAACTGTAATGTACTAGATGGTGGTTTTGAGCAAAATAACACATTTGTTGAAGCAACCTTTCTTTTTCTTCCTGATAGTAGATAATTTATTGCACCCTGAACTAATTTGTTCCCCTTTCAGATTCCCCATTTTCCTCCTTCTCTTTCCTCTTCTCTCTAGCAAGCACTGTTATCCCCAAAATTTCCAATGCCACCATTACAGCAGTAACTCCCACCACAGATGTGCAGACATTACCTACTCTGAGGTTATTCAGACCTGAGACTCATTGATGCTGGTAGGCATTATGAGAGAATAGGTATACTAGTAATTTAAGCATGCCTAGATTTAAATGCCTAAGTCAATGAACAAACTGGAGCAGCACTGCATGGCTCATGATGCCTCCTGACCAAGTCCAGGAGCTGTCTGGGAGAACGATCAAAAGCACCCCTGAAACCACACAGAAGCATATGGGATCACAGTCATCCAAAAGTGTTCCCACCATCCAAAGGCTAGTGAATTGATGGTGTTCCAGTCAGGGTGGTCAGTACTGAAGGTGCTGGCATTGTCTACTTAATACTGCCAGCATAATCACACTTTTATTCTTGATGCTTTGGGGACGCCCATACAAAGTCTGGTGGCCAGAGCTCAGGTGGGCTGCAGAGGAAGTTACCAGCACTTCTCCAAGTCAGGACTGCAGGTGAGTTCTCTGAACCAACACCACAGAAAAGAGGTTAAATTCTTTCCTCCAGCTATGAGAATGGTCCCTCTTTTCCCATGTGAAAGTTGTTACCAGATAATCAGGGAGGTTATCTGACAACACCTGCAGCAACACACTGCACCTACAGTACCTGTAGGTAACTGTGCTGTGTTTTCATGGCACTGAGGAACGATGTGTGGATTTTGTCAGCAAAAACTGCATTCAGGTGTGATGACCCGGTGGTTTGTGGTGTTTTGGGAGTGACACCATCTGTGCACCCCTGCAGGGCAGTGCCATTTTGCTGGATGCAGGCAGCACCAGGTGCAGACCAGGCCAGCGCACACCAAAGCAAGGCAGGGCTGTGAGGGACCAATAGGGAGGAAAAGGGGGGAAAAAGGCAGATAAAAGGTATAGAAATATTATTTTATATTTAGAGATAACAAAGACTGTGGAGCAGACAAGCTGATTAAAAGATAACACTAATGCAAGAATGAATTAGTATAAAATCAGCCACAAATACACAAATGAGGGTAATTAAACAGCTTTAATTGTCAGATGGCAGTGAGGTTCTGGCATTCACTTCTAAAGAGTGAAACTGCTTTAAAATAGGACTGATTCAGTTTGAGAAGGTGATTGCCTGATGTGACTGTGAGTGCAGGAGAGCTTCCATGTTACCTCAAGGCTGCAGGCCCAGGAATGACCCTGTTTAAATGCCAGAATACATAGAATCATAGAATGGTTAGAGTTGAGAAAGACCTTAAAGATCATCGAGTTCCAACCATCCTGACATGGTCAGGGACACCTCCCACTACAGCAGATTGCTCAAGGCCTCATCCAGCCTGGCCTTGAACACTCCCAGGGATGGGGCATCCACAACTTCTCTGGGCAACCTGTTCCAGTGTCTCACCACCCTCACGGGAAAGGATTTCCTTCTAGTATCTAATCTAAATCTCTGCTCTCCAATTTAAAACCATTACCTCTTGCCCTGTCCCCACATTTCCTGACCAAGGGTCCCTCTCCAGCTCTCCTGTAGGTTCCCTTCAGACACTGGAAGG
>VZRU01020551.1:121873-144814 GCA_013398155.1 Pedionomus torquatus | reverse complement strand
TTCTCATCCATGAGCACTCCCAAGTCTTTCTCCTCAGGGCTGCTCTCCACATGCAATGGTATACCTGAGCAAGACTACCTCAAGTCTCTCAGCCAGAAAAGCTGTCATCTGCTATGCAGAGACATCCTTTTCTTACAGGCCAGTTTGGGCTGGCTCAGGAGACAAGCAAACATCATTCATCTGACACTTTCTAAGGACTTAAGTTTCCATACATTATTCCCTACATTTATGTATAAGATCAAGAAATCTTTGCTTAAGTCCAATTAAAAAAAAAAAATATCTGGTCAATTAATGTATGAAAACACCATTGTAATTTTATTTGATTGGTTCTTACGTCCAACACAACCTACTGCCAGGCTCTATTGGCACATGGATGCTATTCCCACATGTACATCCATGACCAGCCCAGAATGAGCCAGCTTCATTAAGCCACTCCTTAGTAACTCTAATCCTGGTGTTAAATATTCCCTCTGGGACCAACAGGCAGAACCTGTCTTTTTCCTAGAAGGTCAGTATATTCTCTCAACTGTTTTCATTTCCATTTTTTAAAGGTCACATGGGGAAAGGTGAGATTAATGTAGCCTAATTCTGTGGTGTTTCACCATAAGCAGTCTTTGCTAAAGCTAATGGAGATTGCTCAGGGCTGCAAATGCAGTGCTGCATGAATTTGGGCTGAAAATCAAGTATCCTATGTCTACTGCACATGCTTAATCACAGAAGGTCCCTCTGGTCTTAAGACCTTATCTAAGATCAGAATTGCTCACAACAAGTTTGTGTTGCATTTTGTGTAGCAAAAATATCTGAAAAACTGCATTAGTGCAAGTCTGCCATTAATGTAATTGACATTTTTATCCACCTGTTGGTCTAGGTCTGTGTGTGTAATGGGGATGTGGGACTGGGAAAAACACATTCTGGAGCTTCTGGAGATCACATTCTTGATCTCCTGAGACAATGGAGGACCAAGAGACCTTTGGTATAACTCATCATTTGCACACACCAAGATTCCAACCCACGTGCTCATGACACATCTCCCCTTTCAGGAATTGCAGCTGGATTACCCACTGTCTGGATCCTAGGAAGCCACTCTGCCTAAGTGAAATCACCACTACTCTGCCAGAAACTAATCACAACACACAAACCAAAACATTTTTTAATGAACCTTACAAAAAGAGCTGGTGAGTTGGTGTAACACTCCCTGGAGTGAAGAAAGGTTGTGGTTTGCAATCTGCAATAGGCCACAAACCAACTTCAGGAATGCAATTTGTTAATCTCTGTTCATTTCATTGTCTTGTAAACATTCAAATGAGACCTCATTTGACCTAGATTTAGGTCAACAGAGAGATAATTACTTTGAAAACTACAGTGTCACCAATCTTGTGAACAGGTGGTCAACACCTGGTGAACCCTTACTGGAAAGCCAAGCCGGAGTGTGTGCTGTGAACAATAGTGCTGGAGTAAAAACCTAGAGCGTCTTCTTGTGGGTGTAGTGAAACTCATGGCACATCAAAACCCCAAATTAGATTCTGCAGTGTCTCCAAAAACTGACTTTGTGTATGCATGTTGCAGAGGAAACCTGGACAGGAGGAAGAACCTGATGCCTCACTAACACCTTACCAGCCTGATCCAAACCTTGGGTGTACTACCCTCTTCTAACATCTGTTACCCAGCCATAGGAAGGACATGAAAATACAGCACAGGGACAACCTCCCAGAAGACCAACAAAATTTGGAAAGGGGAAGGAGGAATTGCAGCGTCCTGTGTACTTTTTCCTTCAAAACATTGTAAAGTTAATACAAGTCCACATGACATACATGTCTCAGTACATATTTGTTTTCTTAACAACATGCACCCCACTGGGTTTTTGGGGTGGAAAACCAGGGCAGATCAGTGGAGAAGTTCCCTTCACTTTCTCTCTGGCAATGCTATACCGTACCCACATCTGAGCCAGTTTCAACTGGCTTATGTTTCTTTGGCACAATATGGCATTACTAAGGCAAGATTGAGCGTATTCTGACTGGAAGTTATACTATGGTTTGTGACAACATAGTGGAGTTTATCTTCTTAAATAAATTCACTTTTAGGCAGAGGCTTCTGGGAAGGAGGCTTCCTACAGGTGCCTCATTTGCTGCAAAAGCCACACAATGTTTCATTTCTTTGAATTTTCTGCAGTGCTTTTTGTCTCTGTAATAAAATTCTCCATAGCAGATGGAAAAGGGTACCTTTCTTTCTTGCTGTTTTTAACCAGCAATTTGATTCTGGTTCAAACCAGTTTGAGCAGCCAGGCAGAAATCTGGATTCCAGCAGACTGGTATTTGCCTGCAAATCCCAACTGTGTTGTCTGACCCGCTCTGCGTCACACCCCATGAGGACCTGGCCTATCTTTTGTGCAGGAAATGTTGAACTTGGATTAGGAGAGACTAAACTATCTCACACAAGGGCCAGGATCATGCATCCAACTTTACAGACAAGGAAACAGAGTACAAGGAAGAAAAAATAAGTTATTTGTCCCAGTGCAGGAAGACAGACTCAGTAAAAATTTTGATTGGAATTGAATTGGAATTGTTTTATCAGCCTGACCCACCGAATAGTAATGGAAGTGGCGAAGCCGTGGTTTCAGGGGGATGGAAGCTGGAGGATGAAGGTGAAAGCTTTGAGCACTTATCTCCTAAAATACTAAGATGGACACCCCCAGCTGTTCAAGGTCTGCACATGACTCCCTTTGCTTGCATCTGACTGTGGTTGCTCATATATTCCCTGATAAAATATCAGAATTTTTACAGAGGAATACACAATATTTTCAAGAGATTTCAGTGAACTTCCTCATGGTAAGTGGTCTTAACTGGAACATGTAATGATTTCTTTTTTTTTTTCCTCAGGAATTTCTGATTTGCCAGAATTAAAATACTATGCAGGAAGAGATGCATTCAAACAGATGTTTCAGCATTTTCAAGAGCATTTTATAAAATTTGATATTCTCAAAAAAAAAAAAAAAAGCCTTGGGAGATTTGGTGTTCAAAATTCTGGTTCTCCCAGCACTACTTTGTCTCAAAATATCCAAATTAAATTCAAAGCCTTTACTCAGGTAAAAACAATGCTTCCACATCTGATAACCCCTTTTTAACACAATTTTCATGAGCATCAATTACACCATAAAGCAAAGCAAAGTCAGAGCCTGTAAATGGAATTCATCACTTCTCTGTGTCTTGGGTAGTCAGTTTGAACAGTGCAAAGCGAGTCTAGGGCTTGTGCATTATTATTTGTTTATTAGTACCATTGCTCAGCAAACCACCATTATTTAAGCAGAAATATGTTTTAAGGAACAGCCATAGGGAGCTGGTTTTTCTGCCATCTGGAAAAAATAAAGGAGCCTGATTCTAAGACATGTTTGTGACATTTGTAATGTAAATGTGATGCTGTACGCATGCAGAAAACGTGCAGGTAATGATTTTTCCTTGTGAGCCTATAAGGCATTTTTTTGTGATTTATTGAATTGCTTTTCTGCAAAGGTAAGGGCAAAAAAATTTATGAGGGTCTAAGTAGGGGAGCAAATCTCCCAAAGGTACTCTCCACCTCTCAGTGCAGCCCAGCCTGAGTGTCCCACAGAGGTGGCTTTTAGCCTCATAGAGCAGTCAGAGGTCGCTAATCCCCTACTCGCAGTGGTCTACAAGGGCGCCAGGGAAGAACTGTGTGGAAAGGGGCTGAGACCACAGGAAGGGGATGCAAGGAGACCAGACCCCCGTTTTCTGGCCATGCTGCTTTCCATCTGAGTGGACAATGGTAAAAAAGTAAAAATAAGCACGAGGGGTAAGTAAGGTCACAGTGAATGACAAGGTGGGATAAGACCTGGGCAAGTCTCTCCCTCGTGTAGACCAAGCTTGAACTGGAGCGGAGGAGAGGGAAAGCCACGTGCTGTGCTCACCAGAGCCAGCGTACACCTAATGAAGAGGCAGGAGTGAGTGGGACAGACTTGCTCTGACTTTTGCCATCGCTTCTGTCCACCCACCTCCCTGCCTGCAGCACCTGCCTGACCTCTGCCAGGCTGCAGGAGCTCCCTAAAACACCACGCTGGGCATCTTGGTACCCAGCCACCAGGATAGGGGCCTGTGGTTGTTGGCACCCTTGGCCAATTTCACTACCTGATGTGTTCAGGACATTTAGCGTAAAAACTTGTTTCTGTTCCTAATCAGCAGCAAATTTTGCCAAGAGCACGCTCAAGTCAAGGGTCTGTCCCCTGCTCAAGGCACCAAACATTGGCTTCATCATGCCTGTACATCTGTGAGCATGTTTTCAACTGCTTACACCCTTACGTGCAATGCAGCATCATAAAATGAGGGGAAAACACTCACACATTTTGTGAGAGTAGACAGACAGGGGCATTATCAAATAATATGGCTACAGTTATAAATATATAATAATATTTAAATTTACAAATCTGACTGCTTATATCTAAAAGCCATTATTTACTTTGTCCATAAAAGTCTTTTACATCATACCCACATAATAAAGAAATGGAAAGCCTGAATTGCTCTACAAACGTGGGACCTCATCACCAAGATTTAAGAAAGAAAAAGTTCACTTGGAAAATTTAAACTTGGGTTACCAGGAGGGATTCAAGAGATCTGGTGGTACATCTCAGAAACCTGAACTTCTTGTTTTTCAACAGTACTCTTTGCATAATGTGATTTATTTCATCCGAATTAAATTATAATTATCAGTGTATTCTTTCAAGTGCAATTCAGAAGTACCTTGTGATAGTTATTCTCAGTGTGAAAAGAATTCCTCTAGCTTACTGCAAGGTTCATGCTTCAGAGACAGAATATATAAATGATACAAAACACAGTATGATTACCTAATCCATTTCTACACATACTGATTAATGCATTTAGACTTCAAGCACCATCAGTTATTTTTAAAAATCTATTCTTTTTTTAGTATTTGCCTTAATGCTTGCCTCATCTCCAAAGTGGATTTTATTGATTTAAATTCTGTAAATGAGCATCTATTAACAGGAAAGTATCAGCATACATTCCTTAACAGCAAACCAGCTTACTGATACCATGAAGGAAATAAAGGCCAGAGAAAGTATTTCTGTAGAAACTGCATCCATTGGCACTTCGGTCTCATGTGGAGTTCTTACTCTTGGCCACCTCTGTAAAACATACAGGGACATCCTGTGCTTTAGACCTTCACCTCTGTTAGATTTGGTTGCTCTACATTCAGGAGGGCTTACTGATAAGGGACTATATTCCCATCAGTGCCTAAAGAAACTAGATTAAAACTGAGATGAGTGGGGAAAACAAGCAAATCCTGCTTTATAGCTCTAGATCATTACTATTTCTGCACATTACCCCTCCTGTGTTTAATAATGACCTCTCCATGTCTCCAGGGAGAAGGGCAGTCTTTTAAGTTAAAGTATGTGACCAGCAAATCAGGACACTCAGGTTCTGGTTTAAGCTTTGGTACATTTACTCCTTGACTTTGGGAAAATTACATCATTCATGATGATCATGATTTTCACAAATATCAAACAGGTTAATAAACTTGGGAGGGAGTGTGAGTATTTGTCCCTGTTTCCTGGATGAGCCCAACTCTTCTTCAGCCAGGCAGTCCCCCTTACAAGCAAACTGGGAACAGGAGCCCATCTTCGGAGCCATTAATTGCCTTCATCTTTCTCTCTGTGACCACAGAGAAACTGCAGACCCTTACAGAGGAAGTTGGCATTAGAAGCCCAAGGAGGACAGTGTGCCCATCCTCCCGAGTCCAAGGGCAACATGCTTTCATATGTAATTGGGATAACATATATGCCTTGAGACTAAGTATAGACACTTGTTTTGATATTTTTCAGATAAATATGCTATTGCAAAGTACTATTAATATTCTAGCAATCAATTGTAAACATTCACATAATAACCATTTTTCCCTTGTTGGCAAATCAGTTATACATATTTATGGGCCTTAGTGCAAAGATGTGAAGATTTGAAGTGCATGTTGAAATTGTTATGTAAGAAAAGGGTTTGATTTCTGTACTACACATTTTTGCACACACTGACGTCCATTAGTTTGCAAATTGGATGCCATTTTGTACTTGGGTGTATACATTGGAGTGCCCAGTCCCTTTACAGAACCTTCCCTCAGGAGTAAGAAAATTCACTGAAGCCTTGAGTTTTTTACTTCTAAAAGCTGACCTTAAACTTATCCCTTGCTTAGAATATCCTGTATGTCTCAGCATCACCAGGTTATTTTGTATCTCAAAAGTGAAGGTAAAGATCCACTGTGTGGCACATTAACGAAGGGAAGAGGAATGAGATATCAGGCTCTTAGACACAATGAGGAATACTGATCTAGTTGTTTTCCTTTTGCAAGCTTGCATGCTCCTGAGTTGCTGGTGGATTGAGCTGGTCTTCAACAAATCATATATACATTTTTGAAATAGCTGAAAAGAGTAAGACATGAAAAATTGTGAGGACAAGTGAGATAGTAAGGATTTCAACTTGTAATTGCTTTGTTTAACCTTTCACAGTCCTGAAACTTGTCCCCCATGTTCAAAAACATGATATATTTCCTCCTATTTATTATTTGCACTGGGCTACTGAACTAAAAAAAAACAGTGAAATATGCCTCAGTCAAAATGGTCTCTGCCAGGAATAACAGCAAAGCTCCTGCACCAGTGCCTCATTAGTTTATGGAAAACACGTCCCTAATGAAATTGCAAGGTGTAAATAAATTTAAAACAGTTTAGCCTTGCAACTAAAAGAGATGCCAGATTTTTAAAACAGTGGAGGTTCAATGATGCCTTAACACTGTGTTCCATGTTGTAAATTTCAGCTGGGTTCTCCAGGATGTTTATAGCCACCATAGAATGATAATACTAGAGATGCATATTTTTAACCTGTAAAGTGCATGTGTGCTCTATGTCACCTCTAGGTTATATTTTTACTGGTGGCAACTAGTAAAATCCTGTTAGATATATTTGATAGAGGCACAAAAGGATTTCTCTGCCCCTTAACACACCACCCCAACTCTATTCTGCCAAGCAAACTGATTTACTTTGCATTCGTGCAACATTCACAAACACCACAGAGTCAGTGCAATGTGCAGAATAAACATCCCTCTGGATGAGCAATGAAGTTCAAACTTCTGGACAAAATTCTACTGCTGATAGAGATTCACGTGTAGGGATCCAGGTTTCTGAAGATCCCATACCAGGCATCAGCCGGGGAACAACATCTAGTTCCTCCATGCCAGCTCAATGGATCTCAACTACTGATGTAGCCCGTGATGGGTTTTTCCATATGGAAAGCTCCCACACTTGGAAGGCCTTCTTGGAAAGGCTATCAAGATGTCCTACAGTCTCTCAGAAAGACAGATGTCAACTCCAGCCTAGACAGTGAGACTTATGTATCCAGAGGTCCTTACACAATTTGAGCATGTAATCATCTTTTAGCAAACAGACATTGGGATTTGTTAGTCTTTAACCTGGAGCTATATAAAATATGGTCTAAAATCCAGTCAAGATGATATTAAATGTTTATATTTGTTTAGGAAAGTAATATAACAAAAGATAAGCAAGATTAGTGCTTACAAGTTCAGTTGAGAAAATGTCCAACAGCATAAAAAGACTAAATATATCATCAACACCAGATCCTTCAATGATTTTATATCTAATGGCAAATAAATGTCCTCTGTGCAAATCCCAGCCAGGTCAGAGTCAGTAAGGGAGAATACATCTTTATTATGTTTCAGGTCACTGGAAGAAGGCATCATGCAGCAAAGCTTAAATGAGCTACCGAAGGCCCAAACAAGTCCATGATATGCAGACCTCACAGGCCACCGCTGCAGTAACTATTCTCATGTATTCTGGTGAAGCAATAACCCTGTCTTGTGTTACACAATATAGGCAGGAGGCAACACCTTATTCAAAGGTGATATTCAGGCACATTTTAAATTTTAAGTATACGACAAGTGTATTTCTGTGTCTGTTAATAAGACATCCCTTATTGCCTCGATGTAGCAGTCTGACAGCAATAGGCCCTGTTTCTACTTAACACATAGGAGCAAGATTACATCCATCCTGAGCTGCCAAAAATGTATGAGGCAAAAATTCTCCAGGGAAAGCCATAGCTTTAAATAACATTACTGGGTATTTACATTTACAGTGGGATGTGGGACTTCTCCATTAGCAGATATGTGAGAGAACATAAGTGAATGCAGCCATCCTTCTCATGCCTGTACATCTGGGAAAGCTACTGCATATCTGTTATTTCATCTGAAGGCTGCAATAGCTGTTCTTACAGGCTCTGGTCTTCATCTAAGCCAATATCAGCACTGAAAAATTGATTTTACAATATATTTCCCTGATTTGGAGATGGGAATGGGGTTAATCCCCACAAGCTCCAGTTGGAATAAACTCCACAATAGAGATGTGAATATCTGGAGTAAACAGCCATTCAGAGAATCACTCAGACTTCCCACGTTTCATTTTTGACCCCAAAGATGCCCAATATCAAAAATTCTCCAAGAGAGTATGTGGAGCTGTTGAAAATTTGGCATCTTTGGGAAAGTCACATTTTTTAGGTGCTGGTTTGACCCAGACTGTTTGATACTGAAGTTTTTGATTGGGCAAGTTTCTCCTGGCCTTTGACGGGATGCCAAGCAGAGAGACAGCATGCTCCAGGACACAGTGTCCCACCATCACACAGGTGGAATGATACAGGTTGTCCAATGTCACCTGAGGCCCAGGGCAGAGCAAGGAGGAGGGCTGGAAAAGCTCTGCTGTACCTGGTAAGGTGGGACCTTGTCAGCTCATAGTTTTGGAGATATTGCAGGAAAGATCTTTCTGCAGGAATAGATACAGGTGACTTGGGTGTTGCTGAATAAATTAAAAAAAACAAAACAAACAAACAAACAAAAAACCCAAATATTTGGGAATCTTGACATTTGTCCACAGACACAGCTCTGCAGGATAAGTGGTTTTCTTTTCTCATTAGGATACGGTAGTTCAGGCAGACTGTATGGCAGAACATGCCCAGCAGCCTCTGTGCATCACTCCAGCCATCCTCAGAGAGGGGCTGAAGAGCCTAGAGTCTGTCCTGCTCCCTTCTAGAGAGCTAAAGGGCTAGGAAGGGCATTACTGACGAAGAGGAGGTTCGTTAATGAGGGAAATGATACACTGCATATATCTCAAATGGGGTTTGTTTATCCCCACAGTAAAATTAGGTTAATTTCTGATTCTTCTGAAAGACAACAGCCAAGTCTGATTCCAAACTCCAGACCCAAAAACTTGAGATCGCAAGTGACCCTTAAAATTGCAAGGAAGACTTAATTCAACTTTGCTTCATGTCTAAACAATAGCTTGAACCTTCATTTAATGGGACTAGAATAGCATAACATATTCCAGGCTTCAGTGGGCTTCCAGTGACTAAATCATACAATAAAATTGAATGAAAAGTGTTAAAGAGTAGAACTCCTTCAGTATTTGTTCCTTTTTGTTTGCTTTTGTGTGTGACCTGGATTTAGCTGTAACAACACTACATAAAACATTGGTGCATGTTGAGCAATGCCTCTGGAACAAAAAAGGATGATGATAGGAGATCTCGCTACAGCTTCTGCTATTAAGTCTTTGGGAGAACTGAGAAGAGATTGCTCATTAAATAAGTGTTATAAAGCATTCAGCACTGAGAGACTAGTTCAGAAGTAGAAAGTGAAAGGTCAACTGTTCCCACTAGAAAAGTATCCATCACAGCCAAGCAGTTATTATTGCCTATTGTCACAGCACCCTTCCCAGAAACGTGGGAGAGGTCTTGGAATAGTGACAGAAACTAAAATAACAGTCATTAACCAGGACAGCAGTACATCATGGAGTCAAGACGACAGGGCAATCCAGAAAGCAGTCCCGTGCCATAAAAAAAGAAGTATCTGGAAGCTGCTTCCTCCGCATCCTTGTGCCACTCAAACACGAGCAGACTGAGGAATAAAATGGACCCTGGGTCTGTGTGTGTCAGCTGATGAAACAGACCACAGAAAAATGAGAGTAAGTCTTCGTTTCTCCTTGAAAGTTACAAAAAAAGAAAAAAGCAAGCACATTTCCTACAGTTTCATCTGTACTTTAATGTATCTAATGTGCTCTACATCACAGCACACTGTAAATATTACTGAAAAGCAGAATCTAACTCATAAATTATTGGCATTCTGTGCCAGACAGGCTTGTGCTAATGTTTAGAGAAGCAGATCACCTGGGAGAAATGTGCTCTACAAGTTGCAGGAGAAACTAAAGAGACAATTAATGGGCATTGGCTGTGCTGCACATATTGTTCCCATGTTGTTCGGGCCAAAGCTGACTGCCTGCCAATAGATATAGAAGTAATTGTCAACAAGATTTACAGCTACTTTTTCATTTGCACAGTTAAAGCAGAAAGGTTGAAAGAGTTATGTGATTTGTTAAAGGTTTGTGCTAACAACTGATAGACCATAGCATCCTGCATCAGTGATCGGTAAAGAACACAGAGCACAGGCTTCACATTTTTCTTGATTCTGGAAGCTATTCTTCATAGCAGAAAGCTGAAGTGCCTTGCTATCGTCAGCAACTGCTTTTTATTTTACACATCCGCCCGAAAAACCATCTTTTCTGCTGCCAAACTAGGCACCAGGCAAGTTTTAATCCTACCAGTGGAGGAAAAAGGGTATTTTTTAGCAAGTTGCATTTTAATATAATGAAATGAAGGATGTAGTGTTTCAGCTCAAGGCAGAACTGCTAACCTGAATTAGCCCCTCTTGTATGTGAACATTGACAGTATTATTTAATTAGCCACATTAGACTGCAGCCTGATGATGTACATCTCCACTGCAAAAATATAAAATGGGAGAGAAAACATCCTGTGAAAGTCTGGGAAATTGGTAAAAATAATCAGGTATTGGCAGAAGGTTAGAAGGATCTCTACAGTTTTCAGGAAGTGCTATTGCCAATAATGTTACATGGGTTTATCTGTGCTTATCATTCAAACACAGAAAAGAGAAAATACAAGTTTGAATGAACTACTTGGTCCAGAAGGCTGTGACTTTCCTCCAGGCAGCACAAGGGATCAGCAACAACTCAGGATCAATCTGGAGATCCAGACAGACAGTCTGTGGATGTAGCCAGGAGCTACTGGATTGAAGGATTCTAAGGTCTTCTCTTTGGTGGCTTTCTGGAATATCTCTAGAGCCTGGAATATATGGAAGGCAATGAAATGCAACCATCCCACGAGGACCAAAGTATGCCCACTACTAGACAACCTTTTGCAAAAATGGCAGCACCTCTCTACTGCCTTCTTCTCAGCTCACCCCTGGTCAGCCCCACAGGCTTCTCTTCTTGGCAAACGCTCCCACCAGGGCTCACAGGCAGAGCAGAGGCACTGCCTCTGCTTCCCTTATTCCCAGCTAACACAGCCTCCAACAGGTTTTGGCTGGTTTGTAGCTGCACCCCACTGGCTAGTGTTTGCCTTCTGCTCTGACAGTGTAAACTATGACACAAGTGGCTCTTTCAGCCTTTCCTGAACTGGATCTTTAGTCTAGGAGAACGCAGTTGGTAAATGTGGCTCTAACACAGTTTGGTGCTATCCACACAGGTTTGTGAAAACATTTCATAAGCCGTCTCAGCTGGAAGCAGGCTTAACTCTGTCCTCTAGCAGAGGTGGAAGCCCTTTGTCGTGGCCAGTGTAAACAGGGCTTAAGCTCAGCAGAAATTAATTGGGTTAATTAAGAGGTAACCCGAGATTTGTAGGATGAATCTATAAGGATTTGTATTCCCATCAGCATTTAAGACTGTGGCAAATGTTACTCGTTAGAGTAATTGCTGTGTGATTGTCACAGAAATACTTCAAGCCAGAATCAATAGGCTGCAGCCACTCAGCAGTGCCAAACTCAGAAAGGATGGAAAATGTGATGTATCAAATTAGGGACAATAAGTGATGATGATGCTGAAGGAATATGATAAAGAATTTGGAGATATTTGAAGACACTTTTCAGTTTTCCACTCCCATGGAAAAGAAATGTGAAAATGCTAATATAACCTCCCACATTATTTGGACTAGCCATAGAGCTAAGGGGTCCCAGGGCTGTGTTCCCTCAATTTATAACAAAATACAACCTGAATTTAAGGAGGCTTTTCATCATCCTTGCATGTTCTGGTGCACTTCATTAAAATGAGTAACAGAGGAAAGAGGGCTTCAAACTCCAGATACAAAACCAGTAGAACATAGAACAACTCCTTCTTGTTCAGGCTACAGGACAGTCAAGCTAATTCTGGACTCTTGGGTCAAGCCTGACCAGTTGTTCCTCCAGAAATACCATTGGCATGAGATCAGGGGGAAAAGAAGACAGAGGGAGAGAATACAATTAATTTGTACTCCACCACAGAGAAAGCTTTCAACCCAGCAATGCAATCATCAATTCTTAGTCCAGATCATCAGCACCAATGCTCCAATGACTCCATTTCATCCATCCTCCAGGGTCTCCCAAGACGGGCAACACACCTAACTTCCCTCCTTAATGGGGGATTCCTAGAGAAGGGCTTCTTGAAAACTATGAAATATGTGAACTTTTCAATGTCACCTGTGTACTAAATCTGTACAACTTAGCACACATTACCCCTACACACTAATACTTCCTCACCCTTCTACTTCCATTTTCCACTCTCCACAGTGGTCATAGAGACTGACAATAGATAATGTGAGACCTTCAGGCAAGCATTAATTCAAAGATGGGTACCACTGTCTCTAGAAAGGAAGAAACCATCTCACAGCAGGGAGCCACTGTGGCCAAAGGCTGGGGAAATAATTTTCCCAGCCCAACTGTCTTTCCTTCTACACAGAAAAAAAAACCCAACCCTAAGAATGTTAAGAGGTTTAGAAAACATGACCTATGAAGGAAAAGATGAAGGAAGTAAGTTTGTTTAGTCTAGAAAAGAGAAGACTGAAGAGGCACGTGGTAAGTCTTCCAATATGAAAAAGGATGTTGGAGTCAGAGATGATGAACTGTTCTCTGTGGCTACAGAGGAAAGGATTAAAAAATAATTTGTAGTAAAGAAGATATCAGAGTGATGTAGGGAAGGAGTTAGCAGTCTGTGAGGTGATCAGAGTGAGCAGTGGACCAGAACTTCAACCTATTGGGGAAGACAGTGCAGATCTTTATAAACAGACTAGACATATATGTCTACTGTGGAATCTTGCTGTGGTATAGGGGGTGACCCCCACCAGCTCTATAGCTTTGTGACTGAGCTCTGATACAGAGAAGCCTCACGTTGAAGCCAATGGATTTGTCTGTCAAATGACTGAGCGAAAACTTCAGGCATTAGCCTGGTAACTTCAAAATCAAAATAGAAGGTTGCAAATCACTACCAGATGCCCATTAGAACCAAATTTTTGTTCTTAAACCTGACTAAATAAGGAATATTCATTAAAGGAAGCAGGAATTGGACATACTTTATCTTCAGAAGATAGACTGCTTGCTGGGTGACAACGCAGGAAGAAGTCTCCTGAGTGTGCCTTGGTGAGAAAATACAATTCCTTGGCACCAGCAGACCAATGAAGGCTGTGAGGCTGGTTTACAATGCTGTAAATCCAAGGTAATGGAGAAGTAATCAGTAGATTTATAACAGCATAATTGTGATCAGCATAGAAGTCATTGTATTTTTGCTTGGGAAACGGTAGCTAAGCATTCAGCAAAGGCTCTGTTTTCTCCCCTCAAGCTTCTCGCATGATTCTGTGACACATTGCTGGTTTTTTCCATGCTCAGACATTACTGTTTTTCACTCAGGAAAGCTATTGGATGTCAAGGAAAAGACCACAGGGGTAAACTGTGCATCTGGCACAGGGGTAAGCTGTGCATCACATGTGATGTGTTCTTTCTCAAGCTCACTTGCAAAAATGATGGCTTGTGGAAAAAACTGGCAGTGCCAGCATACCTAGAGCAAGTCTGAAGGACCTGGAAGGGAGGCAAATACCCTGACCATTTGCTCATCTGCATTATTCTGCATATGTTCTTAAGTTATGTCTGCCTCCAGATCTATTTTAGTCTTTCTGCTGAATTAGTCCCATAGAGGATATCTAATTGGCTGTTGTTCAAACACTGCATGGACCCTCTCTTTGAAAAGACCCATTTCAACTCATCTATGTGTACCATAGAGTACCATGGTGCTATGTGTACCATGGAGTATTGCCCTTCCCTTGAACATGCTTGCAACATTAATAAAAAGAAGAGGCAGAAACAAAAGATGCAAGCTTAAACAAAAAGGATTCTTGAAACAAAAAGTTTTCTTGACTCCTAATGTGTCTTTACTCTCCCCGCCCTCAGCCATTCTCCAAAAGCAGCATCAAGGGGCTTAGGACAAGGTCTTTGAGAAGGTTGTTGAAAAAAGGCCTCCAGACCCCAAGGAAATCTGTAGTTGGAGGAACCCTAGATCATATTTCCTCAGTTAGACTTAGACAACAGCTACCTCAAGTTAGTTCCATCCTGGCCCTCACTTTGCCCTGTTCACAAAGTTCAACTGAATGGGCTGTTTGTTTTAAAGATAAGAAGCCATTTCTTTAGGTAGTCTGTGATCTTCCTGCTCTTGACTAAAATAAACAAGCAACATTATCTTTCAGTGTAACTCCAGCAAGTTATGAAAAATTTACAAGTCCTTGCATCAAGAGCATGCTGCATCTAGAAGCTGCTATATGGATAAATCTAAGCAAGCAGAACCCACTTGCCACCAGCCCAGCTGGGACAAGTTGCCCACACACTCAAACTCAAATTCTGCTTACCTTGAAGTCATAAAAACCTTAGGGAAGCTGAAGCTGCAGCATCTCTTAGGCCCTAGTTCAGATATAAATATTTCCAACCAGTGGGACACAAAAACATGTAGGACCTAGAAATTCAGAAGAGTGTCTTGAAAATTCAAAACTCAAAGATAAGGAATTGCATTCATTTTTTGATGGTTTTTCCCCCTTCTTTTTGAAGCTAAAAAGAGCATGTTCAGTCTGTGCACATGGCCAGTGTAAACTGACCACTGTAACCTTAAAAGCATGCGGTTGTACTTAGGGCTCACTCATAGTGTTCCCACTGAAGTCATGGCAGTTATCTTTATCCATTGCAACAGGCTAGAGGTAACAGATTCAAAATAAGAGTTCTGGACATAGAATTGTAATTTAATTGCCTGGAAACATATTTCCCTTACCTGCTCAATAAGGATTCAATACCTGACATTTTTTTCCCTCCAGCCTTCTTTTACTGCTATTACTCTCTCCCTCTTTTAGATCTCTGCCTCCTTCCCATCATTTTCCTGTTGCACCTACCCACAGGAGGGTCCCAAATTGCCCCCATAATCCCTGTAGGAATTCAGAGATCCAAACAGAAGAAGGAAAGGCATAACTTGCACAGAGATGCCAATAGTGTTCTTCAACACGCCAATAAGAATGCTGAAAATGTGTTTGGGAGGAGACCTGGTAATATATTAACTCTACTGGCAGGCCATGCATTAGGTTTTTTAAACATACCATGATCTTGCATTTATTATTTTAATCACATTAAATCAGAAAGATTTAATCTTCTTTTAGTTTCAAAGGAGACCTTCAGCTGTTAAAAAATATTGCTAATTTTTCTTGCATATAAATAGATAAGCACAACTTACCACTACTTAGCTTCTTATTCATCTAGAAAAGTACTTCCTGTGTAGCCACTTATCCATCACATGATGGTAGCTGTATTGAAAAAATAACTAGTGGAAAGAAAGAGATTATGAAGTCTGGATGTTCTGCATATACACTGGTGAATGGCAGACATTGAGTTGGCTAATTTCTTTTCAGATTCATTACATTCAGATCCAATTAATTTGCAAGGTGCATGTAGGGCTGTTGTAAAAATAATTTATTTGCAAAGGGTTGTGTGGACCAGCACATGAAGTTTCACACTCCTATAGAAAAGGCATAGAGTAAAAACATGAGATTTCCAATCATAGATGCTCTGATCATTCCCAGATGGTGTCAGACAATGTGTGCAGTGATACCAAACAAGGAACTGATCACTTTTCCATGTACTGAAGAAATAAATATATGCTCAAAATTAATATCAAATGAATCTCAAACTTCTCCATGTCTTTGTGCAGTCAGTTATATATCCTTTATGTACATGTGGAAGTATATGTTGAGAAAAGATAGGCAGGAGGCTTCCCATTAACCAAATCACACCTGTGAGTATATTAATGGACAAGTGGGCATGCTTCAAGGAAATGAAAATTTCAATGTACATTCAACGTGGTCTATTCTGGAAGGATCCAGAGGAGGAAAACAGATTAAAATTACTTAAAATGCTGACATAAAGTCATCATATACATGTTTACATCCAAGCCTGGTGCAGTTCAGACAATTTTTAGACAAACAATAAATGTATCAAACAACTGAACTTTGGAAAGAACATAAACCTACAAGTGAGTTTTAGTCACGTTTCAAAAAATAATTTTGGCTGGGATTAAAAGATGGAGGAATTCCTTCTTATGTTGAAACTTTTTATGGGTTTGGGAAATGGTGAAACACTGTTTTTTAATATTCCCAAACAGAAACTCACCAGCTCTTGGTTTTAAACTGGTGTTTCTATATTTAAAAATTAACTTGTAAGTCTGTGTGGGAGACAAAGGGGAGAGGAGGTAAAGATCACTTGACTCACATTCACCAGGGAAAGAACTGTGGTGTGAAGTTGCAGCTAGGGAGCTGTAAGTTAGACCTATCCCGAAACACGCTCATTTTGGCCTGAGAGCTCTACAAAGCCCTTCTCTCGGTACGCACACACCTCCTGAGCTCCATTCTGGATCCCAAAGGCTCCTTAGTTTTTGAATAGTCTCAAAAGTGTGCTAAAGCTTCACAAAGACGACAAGTGTTGCCTTTAAGGTTTTACCGCCTTGATCACACAGTCTATTGCACAGAAACAGGCCTTTCAGTGCTCATCAGTAATGCACATTTATATAGTATTAGGTGTAAGGTCTTAAGAATTTCATACCTATTGGTGAATGCGGGTGAAATTCTTTATTTCTAAGAATGCAGGAGTTCATAGCAATTTATCATAATTGGCTTTTTAACACCTGTGACTTTCTGGTATTTTCCCAGCTACTCCATTTCTGAGTTACAGGTTTTTCACTGAATTGTTCTTCGTACACCTTTTTATTATGCATAGAAGCAGGTAAGAGTGGTCCCAGAGAATACCACAAAAGCACTCAAAAGGATCACATTACTAGGTTAGGTCCCAGTACTGTGGTCTCCTTGAACCCCCAGGAGAGCTCCCTAGATTTCAGTGGCCTTTCTCACGTCTGCCAACATCCTCCTGTGTTACTCAAACTACAGGATCTATGCCTTGGTCAGAGGAAAGGGTCACAGATTTTTAAGGGATCCGCAATGAAAATTTTGTCATACTTTTTATGTCTCCAATGCAAGCATGGTTAAATAACCCATGGACTACCACTGAACATTTCACTTAGCTATCCAGGGGTGAATATTACCATTTATTTGGGGACTTGTCAAAGTATTGTTTTCATTACACTAATAAATACTGTAAAAGTCAAAATAAAAAATGTTATAAGTTCTGGAACATGTCTTATCTAAATCTATATGATCTGGAAATATTTATCAAGGGAGTTCAGTAATACAAAACAGAAACAGAAAGGGTCCTGGGTAAAGCCTTAGGGAAATGCCAAACTATTAATTACACATTAAGTGGATGTTTTTTATTTCTGTTGAAACAGCAACTATTCAGTCTATGCTACAGTGCAACAAAAATTATTCTCTGGTGTAGCTTAATGTAGAAGTCCAAGCTATTTTGATCCCTAGAGCCAAAACGCTTTAGTAGATGAAATAAAATTGTGTCGTTTTTTTATTTTAAATTAGGAAACAGAAGAGACAAATTTGAACCCATTAGCACAGAACTTGGCAAACACTAATGATAAATCAAAGCTACGCTCTGCTAATATTCTTGCAAATTTAACTGTATACTTGCAAATTCTTTTTTCTCTCTTGAATTATTCTGTCAACTTGAATTTAATATTGGTAAATATCACCAATACTGCTAATAGTTCTAATGAAGTCAAAAAGACTGTTCTCCTTTATAAAACTGACTATATGTGAGAATGTTTGCCCAGTCAAGCCCCACAGCTGTTAAACATTGTTGTTTGCACTGCTGGCCATCCCTTTATACGAATTATAAATAATGAAGATTATACAAAAAAAGGATCCCAAAATACCTCAGAAGGCATGGCCATAAGCCTGTTCACATTCTGAACCAACACGGGAATCTCACTTTTGTGTGCAGAGCCCCTTGCAATACCCAGGTCTTTCTGCATACACTTGTGTGTGTGTGTTCACACAAAGGCACAAACAGCATCACCAAAATGCGGATGGAGAAAAGCCTCTAATCACAGTAGTGTATCCTCCTTTGCTCTGGAGAAAGGGTTACATTTCGGTAAGGATGAGGGGATTAATCCTCCCCTAGTATGTAAAGTACCACGGGATCCTTAACGTCGAAGCTGAGCAGACATGACCTCAGTTTTCTAAGGTTTCCTTAGTTCCTCAACTCTCACCAGTTCCAGAACTTGATTTTTGGAAGGACTGGTTTGGGTTTTATGATTTTTTTTTCATTTGACCAACCTGTTTCCTCCCCAGATTTGTGTGGTCCTCAGAACCACAGAGTCAGTTTCTATCAGTACCTTGGATGCAGGGTAGAGGAGAAGAGGTAATCTGAAATCTGAAGACAGACAAGACACATCATTCCATAAATCTGTGCTCATCTATGTCCTTTTCAGACTTTAATGGAAGCAGCCTGGAAGCTGCAAAAGAGGAAACTGGAGAAGTCAATGCTTGTTACCCACAAAATCAAATGAAAATGAAGACACAAATCTCTCTCAGAGCAAAAAGATTTCCTCCACTAACTGTCCTTCAGGTATCCTGCTGTGAATGAAACTCTGTGTGTTGAACTCCCCATCCAGCACTGAAAGGAACTCGGTAGCCCCTGAATGACCAAGAAACTGGAAATGAAGTGGGGAGAAATTTATAAAAGACATCCTCAAAGATTCTTGTTTAGCAGAGACCCTTCTTCTTCTGGGGGTTCCCACCCAAGAAAGAGGTACCTGTCTCTGCTCATAATAATTGCTACCAGCTGTTGCAAGTGAGGAACTGCCTTCCTGTAGGTATGATTCATAACCTACCTAAGCATCTGGGACTCTCCAAAGACTGCTCCACGGAAGATGTACCAAAGATTTGCAAAAGTGTATGAAACATATACAACTACAAAATAGTAAAGCTCCCATCCCAAAGCACTGCAATTTTTAGGACAAAGCTATGATCCCTCCCCAGTTACGTGTTCAAATCCATGAAACTGCTATGTGTGAAAGAACTGAAAAGTACAAAGTCCTGCTCAGCAGAGAATGCACTGATAAATGTTGATTGCATGCAAGCTACAGCAACTGTAGTGCCCTGCAAGTCTTCCATCAGAAAATAACACACCAGTGATGAAATCTTCTTCTAAATGAAGATTTTTACTCTTTTTGTCTGAGCATTCTTCTTTGTGGTCTCCCTGAGAACCTGAGAAAAGATTTTCATTATCCACCCTCACAAAGTCCTCCCTCCCCACCAGGATATTATCCACTTGACTCACTAGTTAAGGTCAACATAACCTTGAGGAAGTTGTCACTGCAAAGCCATGTAGATTTGTCTACAGCAGGAGGAATAGCCCAGCACTCTGCAGAAGCAAAGCTTTGCTTGGAGGAGCTTCACAGACCTGAATCAAGCAAGGTCTCATAAAGTGTCATGGCTAATTTAAGCCCACAGCTGATCTGTGTCCACTGACCCTGAGGGCTACCAAGGGAAAAAAGGGTGGAAATCATTGCATAATGGTGAAAGGGAGGGACTGTCCATAGTAATTCACCCTTCCAGTTTAAAAAGTCAAAGTAAGCTTGCCAAATGATGTTTTATCTTTTTGCACTCTGTCTTGTGTTGACTTTCCTCTGTCTGCCTCCTCCCCCAAGTTCCACTGGCTAAATCCTTTTCTTATTACACTGAAGTCATAAAATTGTAAAAATACCTTCAATTCACCTATTGCCCATTCTTAGATCTCATAGTGCATAGCTCCTTTAATGAAGTCCTCAGGCAGCATTCCCCTGTATCCTTATCTGAGTTTGGTAATAAAGCATATCTTAAGCCAACCTCCTTTTACAGTATATGAACTAGAGCTGGGCAAGCTTCTCACAGCAAATGTTTTATTTAGTGGATTAAGTCTTTTGTTCTCTTTGTGAATTATTATGGACAAACTTTGACTTTAATTCATCTGGTTGTTATTCACAATTGTTCAAATAACTGTGTCACTGAACATATTTCAGCTGTTAGATTGTTCTCAAGTGATTCACTTCAGTTCTTTCTTTTGCTATTTGTTATATGCTGTTTACTATTCAAGGACTGTATTTGGTTTTACCCACCCCACCTGGTGATAATATTAGCTGATCCTTATATCACCAGAAGATCTATGTAGAGGAGCAAAATCAAAGAGATTTCATAATTCCCTCTTTTCCTACTACTCTCTGTTCACAACATACATTTCTTACAAAATGTTGTATAAATATATAACAAATATCTGTCATGAGGCCTATTTTCCACAAATAGCCTTTCAGTAAAAGTGATTAGGTATCCTCATGTTAACAGAAACCATTAAAAGGTCTAAGAAAAATGTCTGATTGGACTGACAGCTTCAGTCAAATATAAATAACAAGGCAATGGGATACTTCATTAATTCTGTACCTCACTGAGCCTTTTTTTGTTGAAATGAGCATCACTAAATATTTTTGTACAACATTCACCTGGCTTTAATGTGAACTAAGTAAAAAGATGAGAGAAAGGCTGAGAGAACTGGGACTCTTTAGCCTGGAGAAGAGAAGGCTGAGGGGAGACCTTATTAAAGCTTTTAGTATCTGAAGGGTAGGTTGAAGGAGTATGGGACCGGACTCTTCTCAATGGTTCCCAGTGACAGGACAAGGGGCAACGGGCACAAGCTGGAACATGGGAAGTTCCATTCAAATATTAAAAAAAACTTCTTTACAGTGACAGTGACAGAGCCCTGAAAGAGGCTGCCCAGGGAGGGTGTGGAGTCCTGTTCTCTGGAGACTTTCAAGCCCTGCCTGGATGCCATTCTGAGTAATCCTCTCTGGGCAACCCTGCTTTAGCAGGGAAGCTGGACTAGACGATCTCTAGAGGTCCCTTCCAACTCTGACAAATCCGTGATTCTGTGAATACATATCTTCAGATTATGCAGCATATCTGCAGAAATATACAGCACATACCTGCAAATATAAATCCAGAGACAGAATGCATCTCACTAAATTAATCTATCACAAATTATTTTTATTTTTGTAGTTCATATAATAATATATTATGCATATAATAATAGATCTATTTTTTGCATTCAAAGAGATTCCCAGAGACTGTGAAAGTTTTCATCTAAACCTAGATTCAACGTGCAGTAGAGTTAGAGTGCACCACATTCAGTGGTTCAGGATTTAGATCTGGTCCATATCATCTGTACTATGTGCCTCATGGTTCTGAAAATACAGTTTCTGCAACTGTTTTCTCCACACATGCAAAAGCAAACAAAGCCATACAGATTTGTCAACAAGAAAATAGGCTAAAAGAATTACAATGGGCCACGTTCTATCCTGAAGTCAAAACTGGAGCTGTAAGCGCTTTCTTGAAGAGTGACATTAGCCTCTCAGTTCTCACATTTGAACAGAATATTTGGTAAACTTTTTCTAGGATTCAAAGCCTTTGTTTTGAACAGTAATGAACTATGATTCAGTGAGCCCATTAAAAATACATTGCCAAAATCTCTTCAGGTGCTGCAAATATTTTCACATCTTCTCTAACAGAAGCTTTCTCTTACTGTGTTATGTTTTTGTGTGTTGTCCTTTCAGTCTGTTAAAGTTATCAGTCATGAGAATAAGTTCTTCAGACTTCTGCTGAAAAAAATTTTAGCTTTAACAGTTACTGAATTTTTGCAATTTATCACTCTTTCTACCCTAGTATAACATGAGCTCTTCAATTTGCTTAAGTAAATATTGGCAGCAAATCAAAGAAAGTACTGTAAGTCCATGGAACACAATTTTAAACTAACTATGGAAAGTGTGCCAGGGATAACCATGATGTTAAATGTGTTAGGCTCACTAATTTTCCTATGTGGTATATTCTTCCCTGACTATATGCACAAGGGGAAAACACAGCCCATGAAACATTATATTGTCTAATTCCTCCAGCCTTTAGAAATACTCTATTCATTTTCTTTCGAGGGTCATTACAGCATTATTTAGACAGAGCTGACTAATGACATTTGTTAATCCTAGTATCACATTTCTGCAATATTTTCACTAGTTACATTTCTCTCTTAGGTCTGTATTTTCTAGAGTTGTACTATAGCTTTGTATTATACATCTTTGGCTACCAGGATCTCCAGCAGGGGCCAGAAAAGGGTGCTGTAAAAGACAATTGGGATCCTGCCTGTGAACTTCTCTGGACTTGCATATCTCCACCAAAGATATTTCCACCAAAAGGTGGTTTGCCACTTGCTAGGCATGAGCTGTGTTTAATTCAGCAGCAGTGTGGTCAGGAGCCTGTTAAGCTCCCTGTGGAGTTACTCTGGATTTATACCAGTGTAATTGTGATTAAGATTTGACTCAGACTGTGAGATGCAGCTGTAAAAATTTCTCTCCCTCCAATTTCCACTGGCTGTAGTGTTCAGTCTTCTAATACACTTACATTCTTTTCTATAAATTGCATGTAAACTACATGCAGGTACCCCAGAGCATATAAACACATTTAATACTCAAGACTCCAGTCTTGAAGAACTTGTCCTAAAAGAACTGTAATAAATAATGGAAAACCCATGACTAACAAAAAAAAAAAAAAA
>VZRU01020551.1:106712-117357 GCA_013398155.1 Pedionomus torquatus | reverse complement strand
CAGTGTCCAGGCTGGATGGGGCTTTGAGCAACCTGGTCTAGTGAGAGATGTCCCTGCCCATGGCAGGGGGTTGGAACTCGATGATCTTTAAGGTCCCTTTCAACTCTGACCATTCCATGATTCTATGATTCTTTTCAGGTAGCTGATAAGGGCTCCCATCAGCGTCCTTTCCCCCAGGCTAAACAACCCCAGCTCTTGCAGCTGCTCCTCAGAAGACTTGTGCTCTAAACCCTTCACCAGCTTTGTTGCCCTTCTCTGGACATGCTCCAGCACCAAAATGTATGTCTTGTAGTGAGGGGCTCAAAGCTGAACAAAGTATTCAAGGCTGGGCTCACCAGTGCCAAGTACAGGGGGATGATAGTTTCCCTAGTCCTGTGGGCCACAGTATTTCTGATACTGTTGGCCTCNGTGGGAAACTGTGTCAAAGGCTTTACTAAAGTCCAAGTAAACAACATCCACGGCCTGTCTCTCATCCACTAAGTGTCTCACCTTGTCATAGAAGGAGACTGGGTTTTCCAGGCAGGACCTGCCTTTTGTAAACCCATGCTGACTGGGCCTGATCACCTGGTTGTCCTGTACATACTACATGATGGCCCTCTAGATGATCTGTTCCATAACCTTCCCAGGCATCAAAGTAATTTGCTAATCTCCAGTCAACTGGGACCTCCATAGTTTGCCAGACTGCTGGTAAATGATGGAAAGTGGCTTGGTGAACACCTCTGCCAGCTCCCTCAGTACCCTTGAGTCAATCCCATTNCAACACACTTGCCCAGTTTAGTGTCATCTGCAAACTTACTGAGGGGGCACTCGATCCCCACGTCCAGGTCATCAATAGAGATATTAAGGACAACAGGCCTCAATATTGAGCCCTTGGGAACACCACTTGTTACCAGCTGCCAACTGGATTTAACTCCATTCACCACAACTCTTTGGGCCCGGCCATCCAGCCAGTTTTTCACCCAGCAAAGAGGGTGCCGATCCAAGCCATGAGCAGCCAGCTTCTCCAGGAGAATGCTGTGGGAAACTGTGTCAAAGGCTTTACTAAAGTCCAAGTAAACAACATCCACGGCCTGTCTCTCATCCACTAAGTGTCTCACCTTGTCATAGAAGGAGACTGGGTTTTCCAGGCAGGACCTGCCTTTTGTAAACCCATGCTGACTGGGCCTGATCACCTGGTTGTCCTGTACATACTACATGATGGCCCTCTAGATGATCTGTTCCATAACCTTCCCAGGCATCAAAGTAATTTGCTAATCTCCAGTCAACTGGGACCTCCATAGTTTGCCAGACTGCTGGTAAATGATGGAAAGTGGCTTGGTGAACACCTCTGCCAGCTCCCTCAGTACCCTTGAGTCAATCCCATTTGGCCCCATAGATTTGTGTGTGTCTAAGTGGTGTAGCAGGTCACTCATCATTTCCTCTTGGATTATGGAGGCTTCATTCTTCTTCCCATCCCTATCTTCCATCAATTCTTAGTTTCTTTTTAGTACCACAAGAGGAACTGAGAAAATCTCTCCCAACAAGAAACACTAAAGCCTTTTCTTGAAATGGATGGGAAAAACATTCCTGGATTGTTTTGAGTGGAGGATGGAACTAAACCTGTATTTTCCATAACCTGAGTAAGGGTATTAATTTCCAGGCTTTGGGGAAGGGGCAGGGGGGGTGGTTAAGGGGGGTGGTAAATGAATATACAGCAACAACCTTTTAAAGAAAGGAGGCTCTGTTGCACCTTTTTCAGGATTTACTGATGTTGACCCTGCGAGCTGGCCTCTGAGAATATCTAGATCTGTCCTGTTTGGAGACCTAGTTCCAGATCCTCACCTGTTTTAGGTGCTAAGACTCAGATGGCTGTGAACCTGACTATCTGAGGAAACTGAGGAAATATGAGACTAAAGAAGAATTAGGCACCATTTGCAAAATCCCCAAAACTTATTCTGATGCTGCTGAATGCCTGAGGTGCTTAAAACCCATCTAAGTTTTAGGAACCTAAATCTAACTGCAATGTGTCATTCAGCTGCAGACATCCTGATTTACATTATGCTGACATCTAGTTGAGTGAAAGTGATGAGCTCTGTCATGCTGACAGTAAGATAATTCATGTCAGTACTCACAGCCAGCCATTATGTAAAGACTGGGTGGGTGACTACCCAACAACAGGAAAACATATACTACCTCATCCTAGCTACCAGCAAGTGTTTGGCAGACCTGTCTGGTTTCCACGTTTCATAGAACTATCATTGAGATTGCTACTACAGAGACATGGATTATGTTTGCAATTCCCCTTACTCAGAAAAATTAGATTAGTACCATAAGGATTATTACTGTTTATTTCTCTTTGTGCTGCTTTTCTGTGTCAAAATTTAGATGAAATTTCAGTACATATATGGTGTTTTTTCGTCCTGTGGACCCTTTCAGACTACTGGTAAATGCAGAGAAGTCAAGAAGAAAAAAGAAAGCCCATAAAAAGATACATTCTAGACAAAACAGAACTGTCATCAACAAAAAACCAATCAAGAAAAAAACGTGAATTTGTCTGGAAACAGAATATTCATTTAAAGAGTTCAAAACAACAGCCTGCTCTCTCCCAGACAGAAGCAATTTCCAAAATGTAAAACATGTTTGGAAGGTGTCATTCACTTTCAGCGGCATTAGGCATGGAAAGCAAGGAGCAATGGGGTGAAATCAAAATTGACATAGATCAGGAGCACTTAGAACTTTCTATCTATAGAAATGTGTGCTTTATTTCCATCACAGATTAATGAAACACCTCACAAATGTTGTGCATTTGTGGAGAGCATGAGGGTCTGTAGGCAGCACAGGCATTACATAGTGTGCACTACTCCTGCGCATTGCTTTCGAGCATCATCACCAGAGGCTTTTTAAGACTGCAGCCATGGAATTAGCTGTGGTATTGCCAGCCAGCTGTGTATCCTCCATGGACTTTGGAACAAGCTATAAAAGTAAAAAGAAAAACATGCTTTGCCAGCTCCTCGCAAAACAGAGCCAGCACTTTAAAACCAAGTGGGTCCTTTTCCGCCCAGCAAATCTTGAGGTCGGCCTCACAGGTCACCGTTCGGGATTACGTCAGGGACCAACCGGTTGGGTTCAGGCAGGCTCGGATTGGTCTGGCAGGCTGCGTGAAGCAAACAAAAGCCAGACCAAGACAACACGTTGAGGGAGTCGGACAGGAGGAAATGAAGAAGACTGTTCCAAAGGCTTTTAAGTTACGATGGCCATGTTGTTGCAATACTATTGGAAAACTAAATGAATTGCTCCCTTCCTTAGCCCCCTCCTGCTGTGGCTATATTTCTTTTAGCTAAGGGTCGGAGTCAGTAAAGATGCATCCAATTTCCATGCTGTCCAAATGGTTGTAATCACTGGAGAAGCCAGATAGAGATTTCAATAAACTGGACTTTTCATGATAAACAAGGCTGTTCATTTGGTGGCTCTTGGCCTTCAAAGTTTTCAAGACAAAAGAACTACTAGGACAAAGCCATAAATTTACCCTAGAAAGGACTGATTTCCTCAAAATCCTGCTCACCTATTTTCTTAAAAGCAGAGGACTTTAAAGAGTTTCTATTCAGGAACCCAAAAGCTGAGGTGCCTTGATTCTACAGTCACTACTGGGAAAAAAAAAATAAAAANTTAAATTACTGGAAAGCCAAAGGTTTTCTAGGCACCATAAAACCACATAATAAAAGCCGTGCACATTTTCTGGAGAAGCCAGGGGCTCTGTAACTTCACAATTCATAATATAATTTGCAAGGATGCAGCTACACAGAAACCATTTTTTTTAATACACTACAGTAAAAATCATCTAAATTTTGCATATTTGAGCTTCACCTGGCACAGGTTGCCATTGGTAGTGTTCCAAGAAAATTCATTACTTACAAGATCTATCACCCTTTCTTGAGTTGTTCTGTAGCCATTAAACACCCCATGAGTGCAATGACAGCCATGTAAGCTAGCAAGTTCCCTGCACAGCACAAAGAACCATGTTAAAAGAAACTGAAATTGTAGAGCATGAGAAGTTGTGAATTTCACAGTGGATTCCCCATTCCTTTGTTTGCCCTTCTTCTCCCCTCAAACACTCAGTGTGTCTGTTTAAAGAGCGAGAGTTGTTTTCTGTTTCACGTTTTGTTTCCTCTTACTTTAATCACATAATTCGTTGCAGACTTCAGGACAGTAACCCCCATAGAATTTGCTAGTGGCCCACAGAGCTAGCATAAAATAAAAAGTTACAAGTCCACATAACCTTAATTTTATGGTTATAAGCTATATTTACTGCTATATCATAAGTTTGAAAAGACTGCTAAGTGTTCAGTGTGGGAATGCAGGGAATTTCTCTTAAGTTAGTTTTATGGAGAAATGTGCTGTTAAACTGTAGGAAAGGTTATGGTCCTTTCAAGTCCTCCAGAGCAGAATGCCTATTATGTGTTTTTAGGGTATTTATAAAATACCCCAACCCCTCCCTCAGTATTGTTCATTGAAATTCAAATTCAGGACCTTTGCTCTCTTTGAGTCCCTTTGGTTTTAACACTGTAAACTAACCTGAGTGAGAAAGCTATCAAAAACCAGGCTGGGAGAATTTGCTTTTTAACTCTTGCCCACCTGCGCTTTTTTAACTTCGCAAGTCTTTCTCACCACAGCACATAAATACATTGCAGCCCAGTGAGCGTACAGCGTACCAGGCTGAGACTTCAGCAACAGGAGAGATGGGAGTGCTCATAGTACTCCTGTCCTGATTTCACCTAATGAGTCTGGGCAACATACAACTTCCTGGGAGCCTCAGTTTCCCCAAAACTACCTTAATAGTACTGACTTCCAAACATCCTGAGTCCTCTTGTGACCTGCCAAAAAAACCCAAATGTGAAGCAAGAGAAAGTACTGTTGCTGCACACACCTTTCAGTCTCCCTTTCTCCTCTCAGTCCCTCACTCTCCTCTTCCGAGGCATGTGCCCATTCATTTTGCTGGGTGACCACACAACACCCTGGACTAAACACAGCCAGCAAACAGAGACCTAGTGGGATGCCTTAATGTGTTGTGGAGTCAATCTGATCATGTGCAGTAAATCCACTGCCTCCAGACAGTGGACTGGTGCTACTGTTACGGGACAGGACTAGCCAGGATGTGGGGACATTTCATCTGCCCTGTGTGGGAGCTACATCCCCTGCATGTGCTTCTGGCATGTAATGTGAAATTGGAGGGCTTGGAGCAGAGATGGTAGGAAAGGCAGGAGCCTGGCATTGAAAGCTAACCACTGCCCATGGGTATCTGGGTACCCTGTAGCTTCTTGCTTTGATACACAGCACTCTTTATCTTTTTTAAATCTTCTCTTTTCTTGCATCTGCTTTTTGAAGTTACATTTGTTATTCACATCTACTGCAAATTATGAAGTTTCCCTCTCTCCTTGTTACATCATTTTTACTTGAATTCTCCATTTCATTTTTAAAGGGAACAGTATATTATTTTTGACAGAATGTCAAGAGGATCACAGCCTGAAACAAGGCTTTGCAATTCAGCTTACAGTGTCATTTAAAACAGGAAAACAAATTGTCTGATAGAGACACTGAAGAGAAAATGCTTTCTGGCATTAGTTTCCTCTTTCAGGCATTAGGGTTTTTCAGAGTGCACAGAAAAAATCTTTTTATCTTCCAACTACAGAGTTCATTATCAGCATCTTTGGTTTTAAATGACTGATAATCTACTCTCCCAGTGGAGGTCATTAAAATAAATTTTAGACTGGCCAAGCAATCCCCTGAAGGTCACTTTCCATTCTGCCAGCTCGTCCTAAAAACCAGTAATGTCACCCTGCAATGCCCTCTGCTGGGAGATGCGACTTGGAGCTGGAAGGAGAGCTACCAGTTCATGTCCTCGAACAAAGAACAGATCCTGCAATGAGATGGACTTGATTTTCACCTTCTCTGTGAAATCCTGACCCCGCCGAAATCAGTGGGGTTCTAGCTCTTAATTTTCTCATTGCCCTTAATCATTCCCCCTTTCAATGACTGTTATGAACTGCACTGGAAAAAAACTGTTTATTTCAAGTCCAAATGAAAACTTCTTTACAGACATGAAGACTTCCTTTTAGTATTTATTGAGCTCCTAGCGAGAGGTTTTATAAAGAAGCTTTTAGCTGTAAAAAGGCATTGTTTGTCTTGACATCGTTCTAAATCATTTTAACTGTAGCCTACACAAAATCACACATGCAAACAGCATTCATGTTATGCAGGTGTGATTCTGCCTAACATATATTTTCACAGTACAGGATTCTTTTACTGAGAAAAGGAAAATGTTACGCAGTAAAACAAAGCAGTGTATTTGGAACTGGATGTGTGAGGGCACCAACCTTGTCAACTGCCACCTCCCACTCCCTCTGAGACGCAGCCTCCTAGCGCCTAAGGAAGAACAGCCTGAACCAGCCCTGCTGAGGAGCAGGATATTAGCGTGGAGTTCACAAAAACAGCAATCTTCCCCCTCACATGCATTCTTGCTCCACAACCCCAAGGCTTACGGGCTAGTTATTCCCAGCACACAACTCATCTGGAGAATCATCCCTGAAAAATATTTTCCAGCCTTGGCAAAGGTGATGTAACACTATCACTGCTTTGGTTTCAGCTCCCGTGTCCCTCAGCTAGGATGGTCTTGCGTGTCGTTTGTCTCTCACTGCAGCTGTGCTATGGGCAGCAAGTAGGAAGGATTTTTCTGCAATCGCCCCCAGTCCTCTCTGCTGGATGCTTGCACCTTACTACTCATGGGCCACAGCTTAGGTCCTTATATTTACTACTAATTATTCTTTCAATCTTTTAAATGGAAACATTTTTTCCTTGTGATGAGATGTTTCCTCTACATTAACTTGCTTTATCACCACGTGCCTCCCTCTGTCCTACTTTACAGGGACAGACACCCTTGGTGCCAGAGAATGCAGGTGCAGTGAAGCCACGCAGTGCCTGGCAACACCACTTTTATTTGAAGTTACACATAATTATCATTGATTTGGAAGTGTGACCTCCTTGATACACAGCCTTACAAGCTAACACATTTTTTCCAGAAATGACTTTACAGTGTTTGTTATGCCCTCATCAACAACGAAATGTCATGGTTTTAAGCAGTTTTCAGGGCTGCACCAGGTTCCTTAAAAGGTCCCCAGACAAGTATTATTTTGCTTTGCATACTGTCCTGAAAGCCTTGTTTCCCTTAGTAAGCACCACAATGTCACACTCATTTGAAAATGAGCACATGTGGCTACAAACATTCAGAAGTATGTTTATCCCGGAGAGCAAGGACTCAGATTGTCACCCTGGATGCTTACCTGCTCTTCTCAGGAATATCTTCCTTTGCAAGAGAACTGGGTAGCCCAGGGACCAAGCAGTGGGTGCTTACGTACCCTAACCCTGAAATTATTATTTCAAGGGAAGTTTGGAAGTAACTGAAAGTTGTTCCAGTCCTGATACCAGTCTGGTGAGGTAGCTGTGCCAGAAAACCAAACTGAAAATCCACCCTCTGAGCTACCCCCTTTGATGGAAGGATCAGCAGTGAAGTCCAAGACTGATTTAGCCTCCACCTTAAACTGTCCTCTAATCCAAGGCTGTCTCTCAACAGCACAGACGAGTAGTGTTATATGACCAATCTTGCACACAGTGCTATTTTTATTGCCAAGTGGTTTTTCAAGAAGTTGTCTCCCAATCTGTTATCTTCACAAAGAATAATTTCATCCACAGAAATGCTTGCTAGTGGTTAAATTATGACCAAGAATCTACATCCAGCCTGAATTTGCTCATGTTGATGCATTGTACTACTACGGGAAAATAAGTGTGGTGTCATTCAAACTGGTATTATACTGGAGTGTGACCAGGAACAGGATTCAAGCAACATCCTGTGACTGGGAGGAAGAAGTTGAGCTGGTTCTACATTCACTAGAGGCAGTAGAACACCTTGATGAGAGGCAGTCGCTGTGCTCCCTTCCATCCCAGCGTGTGGGGCAAAAGATGGGAAGACAGAAAAGGCTGCAACATGTTGTCACCATGTCAAAAAGAAGAGTGCCTCCCCATGTCCCTTTCCGTATTGGCTGGCAGTCGGCAGCATTAGGAAATGACAGCTTTGGTATTCCCTGTCTCTGTTGGCATCTATCATCACCTAAACTCTGGAGAATTCATCATTCAGAGAAGAGGGCAGGAGAAAGCTCTTCTCGACCTCAATTAAGGCTCTTTGGTTCCCAGAGAAAACAGAGGAGGCCAATTACCATCCTGCCCTCTGAAGTCTTTTTTGTCCTCATCACTGTGATGGCAAAATCCAGTTTTATCGATGCCACTGAGAAGGCTTGTAGTGGCCTGAGGACTGGAGAACATGATGGCTTCAACCCAGAACAGTCTTCCAGCTTCCTGTCCTCTTTTCCTAAGGACACACTGACAGAGTATCAAAATAATTAAAAAAATAAAAATAATAAAAAAAAAAGAACATCATCATCAAAGTGGTCATTCTGCCCTCAGCAGTCAGTAACCTTTCTGTTTGCACCAATATAACCCCCAAGCAGACACAGAGAGACATGATTTGCACAAGCAAGTTCACTCATGTCCTAAGAGAGGGCAACATTCAAGGCGTGACCTCAACTCCTTTCTCCTGGCCACAGTGTAGCTGAAGGCCCACTATGTCAGATTCACCTCAGCATGATTCCAGCAACTGGTCTGGAATCAATTTGACCCAGTAAGTCTCTTTGATTGCATCAGGCCTTTCAGAAGTTTTGAACAACAAGGATCTAAACAGCAGGCAGCAATCTGCACAAAAAACAATCTTTGCAGTTTAAGGAATTTTTAAAGGTCTGTGCCTTTTTTCTTTTTTTATCCTTTTTGGTTTCAAATGCTTTCCAACTGAGCAAATGCTGCAGCGGGTTCATGGGAGAAGGCCATGAGGCACCCCTGACTTTGGCACCATTATCCCATAGACACTCCATACATTTTTGGCACCTTGCAGCAGACACATTGACAGCCACAGGATTGATGGAAAGGGAAAGAAGCTGTTTTGCAGTCAAAAGAGAATGTACTCAAGTTTCTAAGGCCATTTGAAGGAATGCCAGAATGATACTGGATTTTGGCATTCTTAAGCTCCTTTAAGATGATGCAGCAAGTGGTCTTTTCCACATGTGATGATGTATTTCAGGACAAGAGTTTCTTCAAGATTTTCCAAGCCTGTGGGCTCCTGATCCTTTTTCAAATTACAGAGATGATAGCATACCGGGGAGAATTGTGATTAGTTTAAACTCTCCACAGCTGCAAGAGATGAATGTACAAATTCCACCAAAAAATCCACTTCTTCTGGATTGAATTTACCTACACGACACCGAGTCATAACCAAGGGACCACTTAAAAGAGCTGGAGCAGCATCAACACTATTTAGTTTCTTCCATCACATCAACCCAGGGAAGGCTCACAACTGTTCTGCCCTACACATCTCCCCCAGCAGCGCTGCCATGATATGGGCTGGGGCACTAAGGAAGCCCTGAGACGCACGGGGAGGAAAATGGAACGATGAAATAACAGCTTAAGTACGAGGGAATTCAAACAGGGCTTGCAACTCATTACTTGGAATACCAAGAGGATTGTAAAACACCTTGTAACTGAGAGGCTTTGCTTGGAGCTGTTAAGGACTGCAGCCCCCACTTCATCACGGGCTGACAAATTTTGAACAGTCTTGGCAATGGAGGGGGGTGCAAGCACTGAGCTTTCTGTCTCAGCTGAGCTGAGAAGACTGCAATGCTTTGTTTTGTTTAACAGGACCCCCCTCTCTCTCTCTCTCAGTTGCCTCCTTGGGTTTCTAATCAAACATAGCAATGCACAGCATTCAGCTCCCTCATTTCTTGCAAAGTTTTAGCGTTGACACCCCCGGCAGAGCACCCACCCTGGGCCACTGGACCTTCTGCTTGTGGCTGCAGGCAGAGGAGGCCACAGCACCCCTGGCAGGCCCGTGACCCAGCACCGCCTGCGCTTGCCTGGGTTTATTAACTCAGCATTGGGCGAGACCCTGTTTGACAGGGCTTTCCTCAAAAATGCTAAATGAAGCACACAAATAATACCCTGCTTGCTTAAGTTATCTCTTTGTCAAGGAAAAGCAGCGCTACAGCACGAAGCCCCACAAAGCCCACGGCGAGGCAGGGCTGCAGGCAAGTGCCTCAGCATCCTGGCTGAAGCCAACCAGAACCATTTAAAACCGGCTGGAACTGGCCAGAACCGGGCACCCCTCAGCCCAGTACTGATGGCATCTCCCCACCCGCCCCAGAGCCTGCCCAAAGGTCCCCAAGCGCTGCTGGGGGGCATCTGCTGGGGAGCCTACCTGTTTTTAAGGGGACTAGGGCCTTTCTCTCAACAAGCGTTTCTCACCTATGCAAAAAAAACCCAGACATTTCCCGCAGGACTTAGCGAAGTGTAAACATTTCTTTCTGCTCTAAACAGACCCGACATACAGCACACTGAGCTGTATTACAAGTACGTTAAACAGAAATTCAGTTTTATGGCTTTCTACGCCGTAACTGGCACAGTCGTGTGGGTGAACGCTTCCCCAAAGCCGCCCCTGCCCCTTCCCCGCGCCCCGCTGTGAGGCGGAGTGGCCCGGCCCGGCCCGGTTCGGTGCAGCGGCAGCCCGGGACATTAG
>VZRU01020551.1:82916-106409 GCA_013398155.1 Pedionomus torquatus | reverse complement strand
GGCGGCGGCGGCGGCGGCGGAGGGCAGGTTAGCGGTCCTGCGCCCGTCCCGGCACCCTCACGCACCGCCCCGCTGACCGGGCGGCCCGGCCGGCGAGACCCCCCCAGGACCCAAGACACCGGGGTTCGGAGCCGAAACGCGGGCCGGCGGTCGGCGAGCATCCCCATCCCACCTGAGCACCCCGGTGCCGTGCCGGCGAGCGGAGTTACTTCAGATACTTTGGGTCTCCTGGGACTATCCCAGAACCGGATTAAATATGGCGTTAAAAGCTGCACGAATTTGCTTGCGAGTTAGGATCAGGGGTTTCTGAGCTCTGTAACTGACCTCGTGGTACGTAAAGTATCTATAGATCTTGCAATTTATAGCAGGAAGACCTTTAGCAGTACTGCAATCAAGCATTTTATCAAGCTGAAGTATCAACAATCAGTTATTTATCAATAACTGAAGTATCAAGCATTGATACTTCAGTTATTTACATATTGTGTTTGTACCGTTTCTATTAACCATACAGTAAGTGCTTCACTCGCACTCGAAACATTGATGTATCTACCTCAGATTTCACAATTTTCAACATGATGGTCAGAATGCTGCCAGTGGCCCGTGGGTCAGCACAGGGTCACTGCTGACAGTACTGACAAGCCGTTGGCCACACCACTGCTGGCCCTCAGGTTTCCATCCCACCCTTCCCTGGTGTCTCCGACTGCAGTTGAAGGTCTGTGGACTGGAGGGGCTTGGCCAGATGTATCCACAGGTGACATCCCCACAGGCACTTCGGAGTCCCAGGCAAGGCTCTTGACAAGCCAAATGGCTAATACCAGACCAACAACCCTTTGGCCACATTGCTGGACTTGCTTGTTCTTTGCATAATGATTAGATGAGCCCCCAAGTAGAGTCAGTCTATTTGCAATATTTTCAAAAAATCACATAGTTTTCTTCTTTCTCAAGGGTGGAGATTTGTTCTTGATTGGTTGAATCATCAGTTAGACAGACCTCCCTTTCTCGTGACTAAGAGCTAGCAAACAGCAGACTTGAGTGACAAGACTCCTCACGTGAGTGAAAGCAAAGCACAGGCGATCTCTCTAAATGCATCCAGTTTGGCAGGAGTTCCCTCAGAACCCCTGTGGTTGTATAGCGTGAGAACACCCTCTGACATTTTTATATTCCTGCCACATGAAAAATGAGGGCTGTCCAGTTTGTTGCTCAGTAAGTGCAAAATGGGTTATGTTATAGTTTTATTCAGGGTTGGAAGTGATTGGAAATAAAAGAAACAAGCAAAAATGAGACCTATGATGACACAGTTCAACAAGGACTGGAAGGCGTCATCCTGTAGTTTACATCTGTCCGGTCATGATTTGGATGGCCTACCTTAGGTGCTACAGAAATATTAGAGGAAAAAGGCTGTATCTAATTTTATGTTTTAATTTGCAGTTCTTGTAACTCATGCTACAGAATGAGGCCTGATTTGTTTGTTTTTCAGATCAGCCAAACAGTTGATGAGTGCTGACAGCAGTGAAGAAGATATAGATGACATTATTGATGAAATCTGTAATGACAGCAGCTTTGCCAAAACACCTCTGGTGAGTAGGAGTCTGGAAAAATGCAGAACGGATGAGGTTCAGCAATGGAAAGAAAAGCACCATAAACTAAAACTAGCTGTAGGATAAACTTGGAAAATAAAGCAGAAAAGAAAGCACAACCATCCGTTAGCGAGGAACAGGAGACATATAAAGAACTGGTGTTACCCAGGCAGTAACAGGCAATTAAAGGAAGGGCTAGTTCAAGATAGAGCATAGTGTCAAGTATCACAGAATGACTGATGGTGGAAGGGACCTCTGGAGATTATCTGGTGCAACCACTTGCTCAGCTAAGGCTGCCCTGCTTGTGAGCAGTTTGTGCTCATTGCCTCTTGTCCTGTCACTGAGCACGACCCCTTCTTTATACTCCTCCCATCAGGTATTTACACACATTGGTAAGGTCCTCCTGGAGCCTTCTCCTTTGCAGTCTGAACAGACTTCGCATCAAGGATCTAGAATTCTCATATTCTAGAATTCAAATAACCTGTTTTATGTGCAGCAAATAACAAACTTTTCAAAGACACTTTACCTTTTTGAATAATGTATGTCCTTGCTGTGTTCTCAGTAAAACAAAAGCTCAAAACTAAAAAGCCTAAATTTTAAAAAAGCCTAAATTAAAACTGGTTTTAAAAGCATAATTAGTAGAAAGAGAGCATAAAATACTAAGTCTTGATTGTAGAGTCAAAGTGGTCATGTGTGGTTCAACTTCTTCAGGCAGGGCTGGGAATTCAGTGTGGGGAAAGAAGCCTCATTCCTCATTTATCTATTACTTCAGCAGCTTTTGTCTCAGAGAGCCTCACAGAAATCCAAGCAAGAAAATTCCAATATTCTTAGCCCCCTTATTCTGTGACTAAGATTTTTCTGGCTCCTGCTTATTAAGTAAACAAGACACCTTGCTGTAATGCTGCCTTTTATTCTTTGATTGCTTTTTAAATAGAAATTGAAGTCTAACTCTACAAGTCTCACACCTGAAAGCAATAGTGTTGTTGCACAGGCTCATAGAAAAAGGTAGGTGAATATTTTGGCTAGTTGAACATAACTTGATTATGCTTTGTTGTCAGTTGAATAATATTGCTACTGTTTAATCTGTGTTGACATTATCTAAGAAAGAAACTGTTCAGAGAAGCATTCTTTTTAAAGAAAAACAAAGATAAACATTATTTTGAAGAATTACTAATGTGCTTTCATGTGGTCACAATTATTTATTATAAACTTATTCATTATTTAACTTATTGAATAACAGCTTCCTTTGCCTTATGGACATAACCATTTATCAAATGGTGCAATATATCATCCGTATGTACTTGGTATAGAGAGTGGTTGTCACACAGTTTTTCTTGAAACACCTTGGTAATGGAAGTTTTAAAATTCTATCATTTGTAAGCAATTGCTTGCTTGCCTATATTTAACAAGTATTATTTTAGAAATGCCATACTGTTAAAGTAGGAGAAGCATTGTACGACTTTCTCCAAAGTGTTTTGTTACAATTTAATATTTTTAAATCAAATCCACGTAGATGCTGTCCAGTGTATCTGGGTGGAAGCTCTTCACCATGTGGCATAGGAACAAATATTTCAAAAAGGTAAGAAATGCGGAAAAAAATGTACTACTTGCTTTATGATTATTTTTAATCACAGCTGTGTCTCTCTGGTGGTACAGAGTTCTGCATTTGAACTGGACAGGGACACCTTATATTTATCTAAACATATAGCTGACTGTAACTGCAGTTGAAGTCAGCTGGTCCCTTTCAGTCTCTCTGTTGTTGACCACTAAATCTTTTGTTCATTTGAGGAGTTGAAAGATGTGTGCATATGAGACACAAGGCTCCAAAAATCAAAACCACGTAGTTAAGGAAATTGTTGCTGTAGAGTATTTTATTTTTCCCTGCCTCTGTTCAGCTTTCTATGTGATGCCATGTACGTCACTTACATCAGTGGCTGGTTTAAATCATACTGGATCCTGAACTGAAAATAGCTGGAGTACTTTGCAACTGTAGCTGAACTTAGTAGGAGAAGTGCTTTAAACATTTATCGCCAGCATCCTAGAGAACATTATTACATTTCCATGTGGGACTTTTTGTAGTAAGTAATTATGCACTTGATGCATATTTGGATGCTGGTCAGGTGCCATAACAGTGAGGAGGACAAAAGAGTATATATCAAGAGATTATCGGTTTATTTTATGTGTTCAGTGGGGTTAGGAACTTGTAAAAATAATACATTATCATATAGTTAAAAATCATACCATCAGGAATGTGCCCAAGATGTAAAAAAATTAAGATGACATGGTAGTCGTGCTTCTAGTATTTCTCAGTGAGTGCTGTACTTTAATACAGTTACAAAGTTTATAGTTTCTCTGATTGTAATAAGCTCCTGAAGCTTTTTGTTTGGTGTATTTTTTTTACCAGAACGTGTGATCAGCTACGTTGTACTGCTTGCGACTTCCGTGTGTCGCTTTTCAATGACTATATCTGGGATGAGTCCTGTGATTATCTTTTTTTCAGGTATGTCTGAGGTGGGTTTGGTAATTTTTTGGTAATACAGGAAGTATTGTGTTACTGTGCTTTGGGGGTTGATAGGAATAGAAAAGATGGAAAGTCCCAGGGACTCCTCTGTTACCTGAAAAGGAGTGTGCAGCCTGTTTGGTGATCAGATGGGAAAGTCTGCAGGGACAGGGGTGCAAAATCTGCTACAATCTGTTTTCATGTGTTCCCGTTTCTTTCCCATCACTCTTCCTCTCTGTTTTTTAAAATTCAGGTTTCACAAATTAAAAGGCATCACTGCTGCTGAAATAATCAGATAATCTGTGGGATGGGTTGGCCTCTGGGGTGCCGTTGCAGGATGCCTACAAAATGAATGCAGACTGTGTGCTTCTCACTGTACCTTCAGTCACAGGCTGTGGTTGTTCCAAGTCAGATTTTCTTTTTTCCAGTACCAAGTATTATGCTGTCATGTTCAGTTAAAAGCAAATAGTTTGATTGCTTGACAGACTTTATTTTGAAGGAAGGTTTAGTTCAATGGAGGAGTGGGATTTTTAGTTTTGTGTTACGTTGTGATGTCTTTAATGGTTTCAACTTTTTTGAAGACTTAAAATTAAGGAGTTCATATTTCCAGTTTCTCTAAAACTGTATCGCTAAAACATAGTGAAGGATAGTGTATTAAACATACTGCTAATACGGACTTCAGATTTGGATTCCTGTTATTTTGATAAAGTCTCTGTTCGCGGCCCTTATACTAATAGAGGTAACAAATGCGGTCAGAGTATGTGCTTGGCCACCAGGGGGTGTGACAGCTGGAGTATAACAGTGGTGAAAAGATACCATCTCCTTTTCCAATAGTTTTTTTGGTGTTAAATACGTGTAAGGTTTTTCGTGTATTTTCCTTCCAGTTTCAAAATTTGTGTTTCTCTTTGAGTGCAAGTCTTATTTTCCCACTATTTAAAACAGCATTAAAAAGACAGTGCTGCACTAGTCTCCTGACCCGAGTTTGGTAGCTGAAAAGGTTAAATAGTAATATGATTCCTTTATTTACTCAAAAATTTAAAAATAAATCAAAAAGTCTAAATTATTCTGCTTCTGATATCTTGAAATTAATAAAAAAAATTTAAAAAGACATGAAAGGCATTAGTATCACATATTTGTAGCTGATGAGAATATGTAATCTTTAGCAAGATATTTAGCTATTTATTTTGACTAACCTGAATTTTAAAAAGCAACTTGAAGATTAAACATTTGCCTTCCATTAATAGGTTTCAAATCTCTTTTTCTAAAAATTCTTCCATTGATTATTTTTTTCTTTATGTAACTGGGCTTGTTGGTATTGTTTTTGAGCATTTCAGTGGCAAGAAATTGACAACCAGGAGGAGGTCATGAGAGCAGGGATAGTTAAAATGCTACATTTTCGCCTGTTTTTTGAAAAAAACCTTGTTTTTGTAATAGCCATGCTGATTTTTTATTTGTTGTGGTTGACTCTTGCACAGGGATTATTTGTAGTTTGATGTATGTTCTTTCCTTTTATGGCCATTTCATTTCAGTCACTTTGACAGCCACCCTGAGAAACAGTTCCTGATGCAAAGTTTAACTCCGTAGTTGTACGCATTCTGCATAGGGATTTTTACAGTAAGTTTGATAAGATAAACACATTTTGGGATAATTTCTTAACACAGGAATTACCTTTACCTGGTTTTCTTCCCAACTCTTTCTTTGGGGGCTGATACAGGGTCTCTAAACCCAACAGAGAACATTGCTTACAAAAATGTCAATCTGTACTTCATCTGCGAATATAGCAACTATGTACCAAGACCACTCTCAGGAAAGGATTGTGTTCAAAACAGAATTTAAACATATCCCTAGATTCATTTCTGACAGTGTTACTCAAGAATATTCTTAAGAGCTCTTCTGAATTGAAATGGCCTCATGAAAAGATTTTTAAAAAAAAAAAAAAAGCGTGATCCTAAACTGAACTCACTTGATTGGCAGGAATAACATGCCTGAGCTCAGTAAACTGAGAGCAAAGATGATAAAGAAGAAAGGAGCACGAGCGTATGCTTGTCAGTGCAGCTGGAGATCCATTGATGAACTAACTGACCTCCAAACAGAGCAGCGGCTTCGCTGGGTTTGTGGTAAACACGCAGAATGAAGTCCTCTCGTGTGTGGTACCGACTTGTGTGGAAACAGGTCATAAACTCAATTTGTTTCCCACTCAATTTTCTGAGAACAGATGGAAACCTGAATCCTTAGATCTAGAAATAGATCATAACACCCAGACTCCAACCCAAAACCTTTTTTTTTTTCGATTTAACTGTCTTGCAAGCAATATGGGGAGTTGAATTATTAGAAGAAACAGCCGATTTGGAGGCTTTCTGGAAGCTGAAGGAGGTTAAAGCTTAACTCCATAGAGTTAAGAAAGGAAGAGGAAACTGACAGATTGAGGCACGGGGCAAAGCACCTTGAGACTGTTCCTTATATGTAGCAGAGAGCCCTGTTTCCCATGTCTGCAAAATCTTGGACTCAAAACGGTGAGTTGGGATTCAGCCATGACACACAAGCGGATGAATTTCTGCATGGAAATTAATACTGCTCTTCTGCTTTACTCATAGCTGTTAATGAGCAAGTGGTCATAGATCTCTTTAAAAATTACTGCAAGATCAGCTCTCACCTCAAAGGTTTCAGCACACCCCAAAGTTTTACTTTCTTTTACCCACCAGTAGCCAAAAACTGCAGGTGCTGGAAATTTCCTTCCAGTTCCTACTGCTTTCTTCAAAGCATTTTCTGCTGACTGAAGACTTTTACCATGGTGAATTTCTTGGATTTCCCCTCCGCCTTCACTGCAAGATGTGGACATGTTGTTGTGCAATTATTAAATATTGTACAATTTAAAAAAGATTCTGAAGAATATATGATTCTTCTATCAATATTTTCAAGGGAAAAAAGGCCCTGGCTTTTAACAATGAGATAATGTATATCCCTGCTGATGTGTAAATTTGGATTTTTTTCAGTTTCATTTAGCTCTCATTTCAGCTTCCCTTCAAAATACTACGTATTCAGAAAGTGTAACTGTCCTATTTCAACACATTCCCTTCCCCCAGTAACATCGTAAAACTACTCCCAGTATCATGTTACTTGGTGAATTGTCTTGATTACAGTTAATGTCACTATAGTTTATGAGCTCTTTCTTTTCGTTATGTCTAAATAACACAGGAGATGGATTTGGGGTTTGGGCGAGCAGAGAGGAAGGAAAGGATTACCAGTCCTGGCAATTACTACTTTGAAAAGTGTTTCAAAATGGGAAGTCTGCCAGTGTTTTTGCTATGCAGTATGTGATACTGTACAGATAAATTCAAAATTACTTACTTTTTGAAATTCTACACAGAGCCATTTCTTTTTTTGTGAAGTCTTGTCCGTGGCCCTATGCTGTACATTGTCAATCTGTTCTTTTTCTGAGCTTTTCTAAAACAATTGCATAGTCTTTCTTATAGAGGTCATCTCTCAAAACTGTCACTTTGTCTGTACCCCTCTGAAAGAGCAGATCCCAGTAGTGACCAGAGGCACAGTGTATTCTGCATTCTGCTGACCTGGTCCCCTCCATAAGTGGTTGGTTTTTTTTGGAAGGTGCAGAGGACCAGCAGCGTGCCTGGGATTCCTGGCAGTGCTTACATACACAGTGCTTTGATGCTCTGGAGTGCATGTTCCGTGGCCACATGCAGTCTTGCTGGTAGGTTCAGAGGTGACATGGCTTTGGAAAGGTACTACTTGGCATAATGGTATAGACATATTCAAGGTCTTGTATTGCTTCAATGCAATTGGTGTTTCAGGCTGCAGTTTCAACTGCTGCAGTCTAAAACTGCAGGTTCAGGAGACAGACCCAGATTGATTAATGCTCAGTCAGCTCCTCGAAGAGGAGCTTGCCTTTCTGTCCTTTTTGAAGAGATAGCCCCCGTGTGGACTAAGCAGTAAGTGTTCCTGGGTTTTTTGCTCAGTGGGCATGAGCGATTTCCATTCCCAAAGAACATTAGAGTTAATGGTAAGAGAAGAACCCAGCAGTAGTATGCAATTTGTTAACAAGCCCTAGAAAAGAATAAATCTTCTGTCCGTTCTTCTTGAAGAAGCAGCATGCATTTCAAAAAGTGCTGAGTTGCCTTGCCTTGCCTGTTCCAAGGTCATTTAAAACTGATGAGCAGGTAGCTCCATAGGATGCTCTTTTGGCTTGGATTTGCACTGTAACTTGAGCCACAATGTAGGGAACAAGTTAGGCCAGCAACTTGTGAGCAGGAAACGGAAAATCCTAACACCCATCTTGGTTCATGAGACCAAGTCTTATGTGACTTGGAAAAGGAGTGCGTCTCCTGTACCCTGCTTTAAACAGAAATAGTCACCCCCTTTGGAACAGTTTGCACTACCTAGCAGGGGGAGCAAATTGTGCAGAAACAGAAGTTTAAAACATCTGTGCTGGTGATTTTTATGACAAGAAGAAAGCCTGCAGCACTAAAAAAGTGGAGACTAGGAAAGAATTGAGACAAAAGGACTAAGAATATAGAAGTAAAAAGTATTAACACCAATATCTATTGAGAATATTAGTCAGCATTTTTCCTAGGTCAACTCATCCTTCAGTCATCATAGAATCACAGACTAGTTTGGGTTGGAAGTGTCGGCTAAAGATCATTGGGTCCAGCCCCCTGCTATGGTCAGGGACATCTTCAACTAGATCAGGTTGCTTAGAGCCCTGTCCAACCTGACCTTGAATGTTTCCAGGGATGGAAATCTACCAGCGTAAACATTTTCTTTCTTATATCTGGTCTAACTCTTCCCTCTTCAAAACCATTACCTTTTGTCCTATTGCAACAGGCCCTGCTAAAAAGTTTGTCCCTGTCTTTCCTGTAGGCCCTTTAGGTACTGGAAGGCCACAATAAGACCTCCCTGGAGCTTTCTCTTCTCCAGGCTGAACAACCCCAACTCTCTCCGTCTGCCCTCACAGGAGAGATGCTCCAGCCCTCTCTTCATTTTAGTAGCCCTCCTCGGGACCCAGTCCAACAGGTCCATGACCTTCCTGTGCTGAGGGCTCCAGAGATCAGTGCAGTTCTCTAGGTTGGGTCTCACCAGAGCAGAGCAGAGGAGCAGAATCACCTCCTTCAGCCTGCTGGCCAGGCTTCCTTTGGTGCAGCCCAGGATACAGTTGGCCTTCTGCGCTACAAGTGCACATGACTAGTTCATGTCCAGCTTTTCATTCTCCAGAACCCCCAATTCCTTCTTGGCAGGACTGCTCTCAATCCCTTCATCCTCTATCTTGTATTGGTACCAGGGTTGGCCCTGACGCAGGTGCAGGACTGGACTTGGCCTTGTTGTTCTTTATGAGATTCACATGGGCCCACTTCTCTTGTTAGCCCAGAGAGTTATAAAAAGAGCTCACTTTCTGGATAGAGTTTGTTGGCAGATTGTTGTGTCACTAACACCATTAAGACTTCGCTCCAAGCACTGAAAATATTAGAAGAGAATCTTAATTAGTAAATTTAGGTGGAAACCTGTGCATTCCCATGAAACCATCATGTTCAGTCAATTGTTTCTGGCCTTGGTCAGAATGGTGAGATATGACAGATCTTTGTCCAAGTAAAGTTTTAAACTGATGCAGAAATAGTGCTTATTGTATTGGTTTTCATTACAGAATTTAGTATATTTCCAGATCTGAGAATAGTTACAATGTCATTAAATATAATTATTTTGTTGTAAGAATGGTATTAAGTATTTGATTTCCCCTCCTTTGCTTTCTTCAGTTACATGTTACAAACCACTCCAAAGAATGTAAAGAAAGGTAAAATTAGAGCTGGAATGTTCATTTGATGAAGGTATTGTAAGATTGAAGAAGATTATCAAGATGCAGCCCAGACCCTAAGTGATATTTCCGTGTCAGTTGTCTGAGATAGAAGGGATTATGTGAAGAATTTTGGTTAAGAATGCCATTCAGCTGTTGTCGAACGGAAGTGCTGGAAAACAATTTTGCTGAGTATAAATGTGACCATTGTTTTGCTCCATTTTTTTTTTTTTTTTGGTCTGGAAGAAATAATACAGTTTCTGTTTGTGAAACGAGTAAGGTGAAAACTTGAGACTTTCGTTTTGCTTGAGTGATATGCTTGGAAATTGTCTCGCCTGCGGCATTAGTCTGTAGCAGGTCCCTCAAGAAAACAAAAGCACTGAAAGGTGACAAAATGAGAATCTGTACAAGAACATTCACTTAGAAATGTCATCAGTGGTTTAATGTCATACCATCTTTTCTAAATCTGTGCTTCTGGACAGGAATCCAATTCAGATGTACAGAGTACAAGAGCTTCTCTTTATCAAATTTTAATGTGCTGTTCCAACTGTATCTCACTTTTTTTGCCTGCAAATTGCAGAGGATGTCCAACCCAGATGCTAAATATAGCTCAGAAGAGTAATTATTAAGGATCTCCACTGCCATAAAATTTAACTTAGAGAAGCATAATAACATTACATATTGCAAGCTTTGCACTGCATAAAATAGAATAAAGATTTTGTTTTCCTGAACATCCATTTCACTTCTGGACAGAAGGTATTCTGCCAATGCTGGGCACTGGAATCTGCCGCGTGTTGAAGGACATCTCGCTTCTCTTGTGTCCTGACGTGTGAGTCTTTGGATCATGTAACCAGCGCGTGTGGCAGTCACACAACAGGAGAGGAGCTCTGCTGGAAGCTGCACAGGCAAATTTTTCTTACTGCCAGGCTCTTTTTGCTCAAGACCTGACCAGTTCTGTCTGTTGTGTGACATCTGATATCCGCAGACAGGCCAACCTGGAAGGGGATGGAGTAAAGCAGCGTCAGGTGTTGGTTGCTCCTTTGTGAGGACCACAGATGCTGCCTGGGACTTGGCACGTGTGCTCCAAAGAAAGTATTTTTTGCATGTCAACGCTTTAATAAAATAAAAAGTTGGAACAAATCTGAACTTGTGTAAATTCTCTTGTGTTGTGAGAGAGCTCATGAAGGTGGATGCATTTGCTGCATTTCTTGGATGTTTACTGTGGATAAAAGATGGATCTGGTTGCTGTGGGAGGTGGTATATAGATAAATTCCTTGCCAAGCGGGATGCTGGTACCTTTGTGTGTCAGCCAAGGCAGGTTATCACTAACATTGTAATGGCCACTTAAAAGTGGGAGATCAATGATGGAATCACAGAGTTGCTGTCCCCTAGATCTTGCTGTAGGAAACTGTTCTTAGTACCAGGAAGAAGTTACTCTACGTATGGGAGTTGGAGAAAACCTTGTTTCTTCATCATGAAGAAATGTTGCATAGCATACATAGAGCAGCAGGCGTAAATATTTCCTAGATTCCATTCTGAATTTGCACTCCAGGTGCTGGTGCTGTTCAGGCAGTCATCACTTCCCAAACCTAGTGGGCAGCATGGACTTGGGTGAGGACACACTGAAAACCCGACTGACCCAGGAGTCCTCCTGAGTTGCCTTGCCTAGGACTTGCAGTGTCACAGTTCACCCTTAGAAAGTGGTGTCAGTGTGTGTTTAATTCACGTTGACTGCTTTTATTCGGTTGTGCTTTAAACGTAATTCGGGCTAAAATGTGATTATACAGTCTAGTCTGCAGAGGGCAGAGCAACACCGCTGAGTCCTACAGTTTAAGCTTCTGCTTCGCCAACACAAGCGCATACTTCTTTTTCCTGGAATAATGAAGGGTTACATTCACCCAACTCAGGCTTCTTGCATTTGTTTCCTAATGGTGTATTTATAAGTGGGGTAGTCAAATCTGTAGCAACCCCACTTGATCTTTGTGTAACTGCATCCACATGGTCGCAAGTGGTCCTTGACCAATACTGAAGCGGATTAACTTTTTTAGCAGTCAGCAAAAGAAGCAATAAAAAAAGTGTGTGTGTATACATAAGTGTATGTATGTTTATCCTCTAACACCACCAGTGGAAGAACTAAATTGCCTTTGGGATTTGTCTTTCACCCTGCCCAAATTCATTTTCCCTGAAAATGTTGTTAAGTGATTTTGGCAAGTAGAGGTTGTGTACTTTGGGATCTCATAATGTCCAGTACAAAATTTATGCAGCACATCACCTCAGATGTAAAAAGATGGCAGAACTTAAGAAGAAAATGGTAAAAGGTCAAGATTTAAAAATAACAAAAAATTGTTCGGTAAACCAGTAAGTGTGAATGTATGAAGCAGATTTGTAGTGGATGGAAGTGAATGTGATCTCCAGTAACTGGTGAAGTTGTGTCTCTTTCTGTAGAAAAGATGAGGTGCTAGCTAGATGATTTTTAGCTAGAAGCTAAAAATCATAGAATTATAGAATAGTTTGGGTTGGAAGGAACCCCTAAAGGTCGTCTAGTCTAACCTCCCCCTGCAATGAGACATCTTCAACTAGATCAGGTTGCTCAGAGCCTTGTCCAACCTGACCTTGAATGTTTCCAGGGATGAAGCATCTACCATCTCTCTGGGAAACCCATGCCAAGAGGTGGTCTCCCCACCCTCATGATAAAAATTTTCCTCCATTTATCTAATCTAAATCTTCCCTCTTTTGGTTTAAAGCCATTACCTTTCGTCCTATCTCAACAGGCCCTGCTAAAATGTTTGTCCCCATCTTTCCTGTAGGCCCTCTTTAGGAAGGCCACAATAAGGTCTCCCCAGAGGTGCCTTTTCTCCAGGCTTAACAACTGCCCCTCTCAGACTGTCCACGTAGGAGAGGTGCTCCAGTCCTCTGATCATTTTTGTGGCCCTCCTCTGGACCTGCTTCAACAGGTCCATGTCTTTCCTGTGCTGAGGGCTCCAGAGTTGGACGTAATACTCCAGGGGGAGATACTGAAACCATGAAACTTGAGTTTGCTTTTTTAACTAGTATATCTAAATTTAGCCTAGTTACACCACAGATGAGTGATCTCTGTAACACTTCACTTTTTTACTTACCTCCCAGTAATAGTAGAAATAGCTGAACAAAAAGTTTTAGCAGAGAAAATAGGAACAAGCAAGGCTGAGCAGCACTGTGAGAGGCTGCATAGAGAATAGTTTTGTGAGAACATTTGTTTAGGCAAGAAATAAGCCGTTGGGTTTTTGTTTGCTTCTAAACTAAAGAAATATCTAAGGGAAAGAAACATAAACAGCCTGCTGTAGTTCAATGTCCCACAAAGAACTTGCCAAAAGCAAGCACAAAACTTCATATGGGAGGTATCCTTTCTAGGAGGCTTTTAGGCTTGCAGTTCCAGGGTCTGGCCCAGAAGATGAGCCAGAATCCACACATCCCCTATCCACTGCCCTTCAGTCACTTCCAGCACAGGAACCAGAGCTGCATGGGGAAGCAGGAGGGACTTCATCCCCAGAGGGTACCTGTTTGCTTCCACATGAAGATGGTGTGGAACATGTGAGCTGAGTACAGCTTACATGGGTTTGGGGGGATGTTCCTCCAAAGTTTGTAAGAAGGATTTCCTGCAGTATTTTGAAAGTTGTTTCCTGGTGATAGGTTTTAGACACAAGAGCGAACATAGTCAGATATGATATTTAGATACTGTGTCAGATATTATATTTAGTAATAAGAGCTAATATATTCAGAGCTACTAAAATCTACTTAGCCAGTGGTTTATAACTGTTATTCAAATATAAGCAAATGAAGTTTTTCATGAGAGTTTAGTGAAACTGAAAACCTTACAGCCTCAGAGCTTATACTAAAGCACTCGGAGGCAGAGAAGAAGACGACATTTTCATACTGGTCAAACAAATGCATAATATTCTAGCTCCAAGGACCTTAAATACTTCTTCTTAAAAATGGGGTTATTTACAGAGGGGGAAAAGTGTGAACTCGCTCTTGAACAATGGTAGGATATTTACTAAGTAGCCATGAAATTTTTCAATCTATATTTAAAAGCAAACAATGTGGCATTACTCTAAGACAATGCAATATATGGTATAGTAATTACAGTCAATGTACATCTTTCAGCTCCAGCAATGAGGCTCCAGAATACTCAGCAATCTGACTGTGCTCAGAAGCCCGTATCCTGAGCACCCTGATGTAAACAGCACTCACAGGAAGGAGGGAAGCAGCCACCAGAGACAGGAAGGTTGAATTTAGCATCAAACTCCTTATCTAGGCAGAGCGGGCTGCTCAGGATGCTGGTGAGGAAAAGTGTATGAACTGCTGCAAGCAGACTGGGATAGCTGCCTGGCCCTTCCTGGGAATACCATTCACATCAAAGCAATCAGGGTACAATCTTGAGCACGCAGATGGGGTTAGGACGAGATTGTATCCTGGGGCTGGTTACCCAAAATTATGCTTACGACGGCATACTACCCTCTCGTTCAGTCTTGGTTAGTGTCACTTGCAGGAAGAGAGGATCTGCATGCTGAAGTAGAAGGGTGCGTGTCTTTTAAAAATACAAGCTTTATCATCGTAAGAGTTATTAGTAGTCTTATTAGCCCTAAAGAAACAGGTGGTTTAATTTTTAGATTATAGATACAATATCAGAGCTGGAACAGCTCTGGTTCCAGCACTTTAGAGATAAAAGCTGCTGCAGCATTGTTTTACGTGCTTTGGATCAGTGAGACGTCTTGTTTACAAGTAGAAGATAAGTGTCTTCAAAACCTTCTTGCAGTGTAATCAGTTTCTCATTAACATTTGATGCCCAGTTTCCTTTTGATTTCTGGATATATCTTGGGAAATCCATCTGCCCTGAGCCTGTAGCACAGGAAGGCACCATTCAATCGATATATGCTCCTCGGTGGCTGAAATGAAGAGTTAACACAAAATTGTAGTGTCCTCTGCGTTGATTTTCCTATGAATGATGACTCTCATTTCTCCCATCTTCCCCAAAGAATACTGCAAAATTATTTCAGATTGTCTCAAAACTTTACTGAAGCTAAGACTAAGACCTGGAAACACTGTAAAGGAGGCTTTTAGTTGCATCTTCCCACATGTGTCTAAAACACCTCTTTTCACTTTTTTTCCATGCTAAATATATATTTAGTTCAATTCCAGTAAGGAAGGCTGGAAACAATTAAACTACAAAAAAAGGAGAGTGGTATAAAAGAGTCTACTCATGTCCTGAACAGCATTTAAATCTATCTGTCCTGGGTAACTGCAAAGAGAACGTTCTGCATTTGAATCGCTACAACAAGTAAAAGCAAGAAGATATCAGGCTCCCTCTGTTCTGCCAGCTGAATGTGGGTACTGCCCACCAACAGCTCGGGAGCACGATAGGGTACAGTAACACAGCTGTCAGCAGTCTTAGTGCCTGGAGCACCCAGCCAGGTGTGTAAGCTAAAATCCTTCATCCTTCTGTTTTTGCAAAAGACTTTTTCTTTTTTTTCCTCCCTTTGCTTTATTGGAAATCCCTCCTAAAACCTGGAGAGCATTACTTCTTTATAAAGAATATGTTTGTAAAGTGGATAATTTCCAGATGTCAAATGGATTCTCAGACCTTGCAATAACAATTCACTATTCGTGATTCTCAGCCAGTGCTGGGCATGTGGTTACCTTGTGTATTTTCGGGATCCATCGTAAGGCAAATGACACCTTTAAAGAGGGGAAAAGCAAACAGCCTAATGGGCACTTCATGGCCCAGACCACCTCGTCAGATTTGTCCCAACACATTCTCGCGTCATTGTTCAATAGGGTAACAGGCCATAAGAGAACCAAGCAGCTACTTTCCTTCTCTGTCAGATGTTGCAAGTTACTCATATTTCCTGTTCTGCTATTTAAAGCACTAAGGGCTGAAAATGGGAGTTCATTAACATGTCTGAAATTAAATATTTTCCTGTCTTTCTAGAGCCACGTTTGAATGAATGACAGAAACATAGGCCTGGAGGGCATCTCCGAGGAGAAGGCAGTGCCTTCTGCCCTGAGAGAGAATCACCCTCCCTGGAAGCTCAGGCTGAACCCTGGTGCAGGTGGCCACCAGAAATCTCCCCCCAGTCTGCAGGGGAGCTGGGTACAGCTCCCAAAGAAAGAGAGACCAGGAGTTTCTGTTCTGGCTGTTCAGCGGGTCCCAGGGGGGACAGGAGGAACAGCCCTCCCTCTCTCCCTGCTGCCTGATGGGTTGGGCTGTATTTTAGCCAAGAACAGAAGTACGTGGGAGAACGCGGGAGAATTTCAATAAGCTAACACCAGTGGTATTTAAGCACCAAATCCCTCTCTGTATTTTTGACAGTCTCTCCTTAACTGAGCACATTCACACTTCAACCATTTAAAAATAAAACGTTGCTTCCCACACTTTTTTCCTTTCCTGTCAGCTGTTGTTTTCTTTGCAGAGTTGAAACTATGCTTGATCGTCCTTCAGAAAAAATCTTATCTCAGGCCGGACAGCCTGGGAAAAGCTCAGGGAGCGCTTGTAATGCAAACTTTGAGGAAGTAAATTTAGTTTCTCAGTGAGTAACAAATTCAACCGTTGCATTTGACAACCATCCTTCTAAGCTTTTGATGGAGAAAGAGCTTGCTGCTCCAGGACATGCCGTCTAGTGTGGCGGGCCCTAGTGTAGCTCCAGGCCCCAGGAGGTCACAGGCCACATCTGAGAGGCCCAAGAAGGGTAACTAAGAAGAGCAAGTCTGCTGTCAGCAGCCTTAAATTTGCTGTGCTGGAGTCTGTACTGCTGGGGAAAAAAATAATGTGAGGGTTTGCAGACTGAATGAAAGGTCTGAGAGCAAGGCCACCAGTCGGGCAGGGCATCTGCTGTGCTTTTCAAAATACAAAAGCAAAGTCTTCCTGCAATGCAAAGATGTTTGCATGAAAATCTTTCCATTCGAATATATTCTGACTCAGCATATATTATCATATTCAGCATATCAGCAAATATTGTCATATATTCTGACTCAGCACCAGTGTGTAAACTTTAGACCATGAACATATTTATGTATGAACATCCTTGTGTGAGTTGCTGCCACGCGGGTAGGTGTGGGTGAGCACTGAGGGGCCCGCTCGATGGAAAAGCACAGCTGAGCAGCCCACCTCGCGCTGCTAATTATACTCTAGGAAGCTCTAATGTACGGCACCAACCCATCCTGCCAACTACTGGGCTCCAGTTTTTCCTTTGAGCATCTTAAATGCAAAGAAAGGAGCTCCCACCAGGAGTTTCTCAGTGGTTGCTGTCAAAAGCGTAGCAATGGGTTTGAAAGAGGAAGGAGCTAGAGGATGCTGCCTGGGAGGTAAAAGCCAGCAGAGATCCTTCCACACATCCTCCTCCCCTACATCCCACCCAGGGAGCAGGGATTTGGGGATCCACCTCGTAGGCATTGGGAGAAAAAGAAAAAGGAGCCTGTCAAGCACTGGGCTGCTGAGCCTGAGGAAGGCAGACATTGGCAGCCAGAGAGCGGGGAAAGAGGAGAGGAAGAAGGCAGGCTGCACTTTTTCAAAAGTTTGGGGAGTTCAGGCAATGAGTAGTCACATGCATTACTTACCTTATAAAATCTCTCCATGCACTGCTAACCATTAAATAAAAAAAAAATAATAAAGATCACATCTCTTAGTGAGGAAAGCAAAAAAAAAGATAAAGAATTTAAAAGCTAGAATAAGCTTCAGCCACAGCCTTGAATCAGTGTAAATAAGATGTAGGCCTCACCCAAAGATTTTTACTTCTTATAGTCTTGAGAAATTATCTTTGATTCATAAGATAAATCAACATGATGCAAACAACATCGGAAACTTAGTAGTTTCAAGAGGAGCTGATGCTAAAATAAGGTACGCAAGTGCTGAAATGCCTCCCAGTAGGACGACCTGACGCGTGGTTGTGTAATGGGGATAAGTACAGTATTTCTTTGGAGCATTAAGCTGAATTAAAGGATGAAATGGCTGGGCAGGGATCAAGTGACACTCCTGGTCACTGCTGAGGCCTTGAAAAGTATTAGAGGAATTGCAAGACTATCATTTAAATAAGGAAAATCTCTCTGAGGAGCGCACCAGGTTTCTTGCAAGGGATTTCTTCTCCCTACAGGACCAGAGCAGCTCTCAGAGCAGCTCTTGCTGGGGAGGAGGGGGTTCAAGGAGGGGCTCAGCATCCTCACCCCACCACATCTGCACCCAGGGCTTGCAGAGCATGGCTCCAGTCTGTCCCCACTTACCCCACAGGCTAAAGTGGCTCTCTGCAGAGCCCTGCAGTGCTTTCCAGGGAGGGCAGCTGGACAAAGCATTAGGGACTGATGCAAAACCAGTTTATTGTGTCCATTATGCAGCTGCGTCGGGAGTTACATACCTAAATCCCTGTGCATCACAGCAGGGGAAGACTCCCCACGCCGTGCTGCTTGTTGTCATTAATCCTCTCAACTCGCTGCTCAAAATACAGTGTGCGGCAGTCGCTGTCGTGCCACGGAGCAAAATGTGGCATGCACCAAAGTCACGTAGAGCCTGATCTTTGTCTGGGGTCAGGTGAGTAAAGCAGGCTGATGCCTACCACAGCCGGTCCGTCCCGCTGGAGGCATTCCTTCCCATGAGAGCGGAGGCAAGGCCACACACCAACGGGAGGCACCGCTTTAAATCCAGAGCCCTTCAATAGGATTATTCCAGATTTTCCTTGGGGAGTTAAAACCTGAGTTTTGCCACTAGCATGTACACAAATGCCATTTGTTTGAGTTAAATCCACCAGCTTTGCTTCACTTTAAGAGATACCTCCAAGGAACAAACCTCTCCACATGCTTTGCAATTTGAAAATGTATTTCAAGATGCTACTGCCTGTGTAGGACCTGTAACAAACTGTGCCCTTGCAGAACTTCTTTCTGTCATCCCCGTGATAACACCCTAGATGGGCTTACTGCAAAGGCAGCCCACTGGGGTGGTATTAGCCTTCACTAAAGGGTAAAGTGGTCCTTGTGGATACATATTTTTAAAGATCTTGCCCACTAGATGAGGATTTTGAGGCTCCCAAGTGTCAGATCACTCCGTTTCCTCACCACACCTGCAGCTTTCCTCTGCTGCTGACATTAATATGGTCCTATCATTTTCTTGCAGTGAGTTTTGTGTTTATTCTTTCTCGATGGGATGATCAGGGCTGACACAAACATATCCCCTCAACCATCAGCACTGCTAGCTCCTGGGAGTCTCCTGCTCCCAAAATCAGCTCCCAAAATTGCAACAGAATAAGGCCTGAGTCAAATGGTGTTAATATGTAATTGCACAGCAGAAAAAATCTTCCTTCACCCCTGATTAAAGGCAACATGAAGACTTTTGACTGAACTGATCATGTGTCTGGGCACTAAAACATCCTATAACTAGGCAATGCAAGCTGGCACTAGGACAGCTTCCCACTGGGACCGGTTTAACCTGTGCTGGGGAACAAGTGACAGTGCCTTCGCATGGTTTAGAGTATGCTGGTTACATGGAACTAGCTGGGATGACTCTGCATCATCCCTTTCAGCTCTATCTAGAGTTAGGAAGCCAGAAATAAGAAGTCATCCAGACTTTGATACTCTCCTAGGAAAACTACTTTAAGAGTCATACCTCAAGAGCTTATCTAAATGTAAAATCGCACAAAATCAACAGAAACAATTAAACTAATTGAAGCTTTTACAAAATGCTGTGCACGTACACCTGCTTGCATTTTAACCAGATGTCTTTCATACCTTCCTCCACCATTGCTTCTTCCAGTGGTTCTTAGTGTGTGCTTCCTCCACCTTTGTACAGGTCACAAAAAATAACTGAGAAAAGCAGTTTGCCAACGGGTTTTAATTACTCTGGGGTAAGAGCTGGAAAGTGTTTGGGTGAACAAGACATTTTAAAAGATAAAAAAACCACTGCCTTCTTTAGTTAGTTAATTGTACATGTAGCTAAAGCTTGGGGATGAAACCCACCACTGTCTCAGGAGTGATCTGGCTGATCTGACTCCTCACCATGGCAAGATCTCTCAGCCCTTAGCCAACATGTCCCTCCTCTTGTCCTGGGCAAGACTGCTAGGTTGGTCTTTGGCCATCTTACTACCCTTCCTCTCGTTTTTTAACTACCACAATATGGGGCAACAGCAGTCAGACCTGGAGGACTATCCCACCCTCACTCTGGAGGGTGGAAGAGATATGAGGACTTGTTTGTATACTGCATGCTCTTTCCTCCTGCATGAGATGGGTACTTCTGTTTCAGTGGCTATCAGAAACTGGGAAAGGGTGTTAGCAACTGATAGTGCAGCTGCTTTTCTCCAGTTCCCTGAAAGAACTTGGGTACAGGAAGGGAAATTAAGCAAAACTAGACACCTACTTCCAAAGTCCCCTTCAGAGCAACCTTTCCTCACTCCAGTAGCTGGAGACACACTGTGATCAAAGTGCTTTACTCCAATACACATTGGGTTATACTTTACCAGGGCAGTGCACAAATCCAGAGGTGCTTCCCTCCCACATCACAGCCACTGGGATTTTGAGATACCTTTACTTGTTGCTGGTGGAGCTGCTGCAGAAGGGCAACGCACAAGCTCTTTCCATCCTGCCAAACAGAGTTAAAAAACGTACTTTTAAACATTGAAGTTTCAAATTTTCAGACGTTTCCCTGAAAAAAACAGTAGGGAGGATACATTTTTGCTTCCTATAGTGAGTGTCATCTAAGTGCCCTCTTGTCCTCTTCTCCTCCCTGGGACCAGAAAAGTGATGCTTGCCTCTTTTCTCTTATGCCCACCTCTCCTCCTCTCAGTCCCTCTCAGTCAGTTCAGTGACTGACTCCAAATGGTGACTTTTCCATGAGTCTTGTAGTCATGTGGCCTGCACAGAAGGAGCAGAAAATGCCTCCAGGACACAGGGGATGCATAGCCTACGGGATGCTCTGCCCCGCACTGCTTACTTAGGCACTGATACTGCAGCAACTTTGGAAACAGCCACTGTAGGAACATGCTAGATTAGTTATGTACAGGTTTGATCTATTTCTGATTCCCACTGGGAATACTCAGCTGGCAGAAGGAAAGCTCAGGTAGTGCAGAAATGAGAAAAGCCCAAACCCCTAAGAACCTTTGTTCATTACTCGGGTGCTCTATATTGCATGGAGATTCCATCCCCCCTACAAGTGAAAATGGAATGATCAAAAATGTGAGGTGACTGTACCACTAAAACACAAACTAAAACCCAAAGCCTGGGCCTCTACCAGGAAAGCCACAGCACTGTTGAAACACCAGGAGCAGCACGTAATACCTTTGCCTGTGTAACAACGTTTTAATTTCTCTTTTTTCAATCTAATCAAAACCTAAGCTCTTTTCTGAAACATCAGACTGCTTAAAAACACCCTCTAGCCCCACAGGGTGTTCATAACCAGGCAGGTGGGTGTAAAATGGCACTTGGCCCTGTGGGACCTCCTCCAGTCAGTGCTGCCTGCCTGCAAGACCAAAACTGCCCCTGGATAAGGTGCAATGGAGCAGGGGAAAACCTCCTGCTGGGCTGGATCAGGCTTTGCTTTTTGCCAGGGGTGCTCATCAATGCCTCTTTCAGAGCAGCAAGTTCAGCACCAGACACCTGAGCAAACATCCCTGTGTTTCCAGGCTATTTGCACGTTGTGGGATTTCCATATGTTGCTCCTTTGCCTCCACAGTGGCCCCAGCTTGGCAGCAGCCCCCTTTACACTCCACAGAAATGGGACTCACGTCTTTACCCAAACCTGCATGGTTTTGAAGTAAGTTTAGCCTCACTGGGCGGGTCCTCGATGCTTCAGCTGCTCCATTCTGCTTGGTGACACAAGCGTTGCTTTTCTTTCCATCAGGGAAGTAGCTGTAGCAAAAGAAAAACAATCACTCCTTTGGTTGCTTTCCCCTCTCAAGAAGATTTTCAAAACACAGAGTCTCTGTGGCTTCAGCCTCAAACCCTCCCAAGGTACCATTTGACTGCAGCTTCTGCAACGGCTTGCATGTGCCATGGGCGTTTGGCAGGGTGGTGGCTGCTGGAGGGTGCAAGGGGAATGGGAGGTGCTGCATTTAGATTCCCATTTTCTGGGCAAGTAAAGACATGGAGAACAAGAGACATTCCTCTGAGCTTTGTCCACACCAGTGAACACCTCACTCTGTGCCCTGCACTGCCCTGGAGCTTTTATAAAGCTCATGCCATTGCTGGTGTGTAATGTCACCAGTTAAGAGAGACACCTTGGCCAGTTCAGAGGGTCTGCGAGGCATCCATACAGCAGAGCTACCATGGGTGGGTTGCTTTTAAAGAGCTACAGAATTGATTTCTCTCATGCTGATATGACTTGGAGAGGGTAAGATTGGGAAGGAAAGTCTATGTGTTCCAAGATGAGTGTAAAATCAGACACACCTTTGATACGTGTCCAAAATGAGGTTGAGCAGGAGACTCTCCTAGCATCCATATGGGCCAAAATAGGAGACTTTATTTCCCCCATTGCAGAAGCTCTTTTGGGAAGTGGCAGGAGATGCCATGGAGGGGCAGAAAACTGCAGTCAGCCACTGCTCTCCATGCCATGAGTTTAATAACCCCATTTTCTGTAAAGGCCATGAAAGACCAAAGACTGAAGATACGTGCTTGCCATACAGATGCAAGGGCATTGCAAGCTCAGGGGGGCCAAACTGCAAGCTAGCCCAGCTCTCCTGCTCATGGCATACAGCAGTGCCACCAGGCAGTGCTTGGCTGCGTCTCAGCATCATCCCTGTGTCCCACATCCCTGTGTCCCCATTCACAGGATGGGGACATGCAGCTCCTCACCCCAAAGTTCCTGGAGGAGGGTGATGTGGGCTGGTCTTGCGGCACCATGTAACAGGCCGGGCACATGTTGCACATGCCTAGATCAATGGCTACAATATTCAAAATTACCACTGCTTTCATGCTTAGACCATGGGATCTTCCCTGACATCCAGCAGCATCCCCCACCTTTGTAGGTCTGGCTGAATGTCAGCTCCATGAAGCACGTGCCATGCCAATTAGTGCTAATTGCTGTTTACTCCCTGCATCCCTTCCTGTCTGCCCACTTGCAACAAGTTAAAATAAATGAATAATATCTAAATTAATAGTACATTTGTGATTCCTAGTAATTTCCCTTGAAGTAGTTATGACGAGCACATTAACTGGTTCTAATTCATCACGCTGCTTATAATTTGGCTGGAATTCAGACAAGAGAACCTGTTTTCATAGCAGCTAATAAATGGTGGTTTATTGCTGCCCTACCAGGTGTGCTGTAGCTGCAGACTCCTTTCCAGGGCAGAAGCCATGAACACCTACTTCTCTTGGCACGTGCTTTTGGTTAGGGAGACGCGACTCTGCAAATAGGCCGAGTTGGTTATGATTCAGCCCTAACCACTGCAAACAGTCTTTCTCTGTCACCAAGGGAAACTCAGGTGGAATGAACATCTACCCATCAGTTCCACCTAACGCTGTGCAGCTCAGGCACATTAAATAGCACCTGGAGCCCAAGGATGTGTTCATAGGCCTTGCCCTAAAACTCTGTGCAGGTTTAAGAAACCAAATTCCTAGAATCATAGAATGGTTAGAGTTGGAAGGGACCTTGAAGATCATCGAGTTCC
>VZRU01020551.1:52537-82786 GCA_013398155.1 Pedionomus torquatus | reverse complement strand
AGCCTTCTCTTTTCCAGGCTGAACAGCCCCAGCTCTCTCAGCCTGTCCTCATAGGAGAGGTGCTCCATCCCTCTAATCATCTTTGTGGCTCTCCACAAAGATTAAATTATACCATAACTTGCTTACACATCACACTTACAGCAGTTTCAAGTTATGCAGGTGCCCCATTCTCCTAGGGTTCCCACTGAGACCAAACCTGTGGTGGGGACTGGTCCAGGAGCACCATGGGCTCCAATTCAGCCCCAGGAGTCAATGGCAAAATGAGGAGATGAGGGAAAAGGGCTGCAAGAGGTTGGCAGGAACCCCAGGTCCACACAGGCAGTTGAGCTCTGCGCTTACACTACCTCAGCAAAGCAGGAGTTAAATTAAAACCTGTCTTATGAAGCCTGTGTGGGCTCTGCTGACGCACACTGGGAAGTCAGATGAGGGGCTCACCTTTTTAGCCAGAGAAGTGGCAAGGCTGGGAGAGGATGCCGGGGCTGAGATTTCCATCCCACTTATCACACCCAAATGCTGGAAGGGAATGTGCTCGCAGGGAGCGGGCAGGAACTACTTACAGGAATGGTGAGGGGATTTTTGCTCATCAATCAGCCCCTGTCATTTGAAAGAGTTTGTCCTGGTGTGGGTGAGGACTTTGGGCATGTGCAACCAGGGGATGGAGGAGCGCCTGCCAAGTCTCTCCTTATGGTTAAAGATGCTTCTACTAAAACTATCAGTTACTAGCCAATAGTAATCAAGAAAAGAAAGAGAATTGGGGTTGGTGATCCTGGTCGAGGCCACCTGACCAGTGATGGCCTCTGACACAGAGATATCCTGGGGTTGCCAGTAGCATCATGGAAAGCTGCAGTGGGTTTGCTTTGGGTCTGACTATGTCACTGTGGAGCAGCACCATCCCTGCCCTACAAGGCACTGGGGCATCCCTATCCTACCCTTCCACACACAGCAGCCAACTGCACTTCATGCCTTGATATCAAGCTGCCAGACTGAGGGAAAAGCAGTTCAGGAGGCATCACAAGGTTTTTTGGTTAGGTCTGGCTCTACTTCCCTGCAGGAACAGTCTTGCTGATGCAGGTGTTTCTGACTGTTATAAGAGAAAAGCAAACCCTGGTCCATCAACTTTTGCTCGCTGATGATGATGCACCGTCCAGCACAGTGATGGTGAATCTTGTGGGTGCCTGGCCATGGACTCATGGCTATGTGGCCACAGCAGTGAGCCTGACCCTCCCCCTATGCAGTCAGGTGTGGAGCCACCACCGGCAGCATGTCAGGATTGTCCCAGAGGAGCTTCTGTTTGCAGCAGTGCCAGTTCCTTGCCCTCCAGCACTTCAGAAGATGCTCTGTGAAAGAAGGTGTCACTGTTTGTATCCAGGCTGGGTTTACTCAGTTAATACTCTGCCTGACTTCACGAAAATGGCAGCCAGGCAGAAGATTGCTGGGGCACTACAGCACACATGTAGCTTTGTCTCATAAAAGGATGGCAACTCCATGGCCTCAAGCAGTTACTTTGCTTGGTATCTCCCTGCACAAAACCTGGGCAAGCAGCTGTGCGAAAGGCTGCAAACTTCCCAGAGGAGTGCTGCCAGTTCATTTGGTATTTAGCCAGGCACTGGCTTGCCCATGATCAGTGATCAGTCACCTAATAATGAGGCTAAGTCAGGCCTGGATGTTAGAAAATTGCATTTTGATTCCCTATGTGCTTTGCCACACCATCAGAAACCATGTCTTTATTTAAAAAAAAAAAAAAATGCCAAAGCAAACCACAAACACAACTGGTATGTTTTAAAGTGAGTAGGGGTGGTTTATCACACACTAATGGAGACTCAGACTCTTTCTCCAAGATGCAGCTAACTTCATGTTAATTACACTTGGGCATCTCCCCCCTTTCCCAGGCACAAGTCTCATCTAAAGTTCAGTTTTCTCTGTTAGTAGCACAGGGCAAGGCTAGGGACAGCCCTGTGCTGAGGGGTAAAAAGGGGTGGTTTATAGTCTGAAAGGCTACACAAACCAAGAGCTTTTTACATTTTCTACCACATTATCCTCATTTTCTGCTTTAAACTCTGGAGAGATCTCACCCCTGCAACCTCTTCTGTAGGCCAAGTTTTTGCAGCAGGTAGCTCACTTGGACAAATGACTAATTGGCACTTTACGCCTGCAGGTAACAGCACAAAGGCAATCCCGTACTTCTGAGAGGTGGGCAGCATTTGCCCACCTGTCCCACACCCTCCATCCATCCATCCACCCATTAGTAGCTCCATGCCCACAGCAGCCCCATTGCCCATCTATCTCCCTCTCCCCATCAACCCAAACCGCAAAGGGCCAGTTGCGAGCAGCAGCACCTGACCCAAAGATGGCCAGGCACTGACACACATCCCAAAATCATACATAATGAAGGGCTAAAAAATGCTCATCTCCTCTTAGTGCTGGCTGGGGTGATGGAGCAGGTGGGGTGATGTGGGGTGCAGGGAGCCATGTTCAAGCTGTCAGCTCTCTGCATGGTTACAATAAGAGCTAGAAAGTCCACATTCTTACTGGTTCTTAAACAGAAAAATTAGACCACAGAAAATTTCTTTCAGTCAGGATGTGTAAGTGGATTTCAAGCTGTCTGGAGGGAAAAGGGCTGCTTGAAGTGGGAGTTTTGGCTTTTGGTATGAACAGTGCTGGGCTCTGATCATGGTACATGATGGGATCAGCAGGGAAAGGAGATTTGCTCACACTTGGGCAGACCCTCACGGTAGGCAGCACCCAGAGCAACAGGCCCACCAGCGGTCCCCAAACACCGGGGACCAAAAAGGGGAGATGCACCCAAGGTGGTGGATCAGGCTTTAAAAAGTGCTTCAAAGCCATTAGGTACACTGTGGCTTCACCAGGAAAAGTATCAAAGCTGCCAAATAAAACAGATAAAAAGCAGGATCAGGGTAGCATGTTGCATGAAATTGCCAGCTCTCAAGAATTCAAAGATCACAATTCAACACTTAAAATCAAGAATTTACATATAATACACTTGGGCTCTTTATTTCTTCTTCAGATTTGGAGTCTTTAGGGTTCTGTTTCAGTTTTCCTCCCAAATCACGTATTGCATAATGAAACCTGACATTTTGATGTACTTCATGTTACTCCAGGGAGGGGGAGCTTTAGAAAAACACCAAATATATCAAGAGCCGGCAGCACTGCTTTCATTGCCCTCTGCAGCTGGCTGCAACGCTAATAGCCAGCAAGAGGGCTCCTCCGCTGTGGGCTGCTGGAGCAAATTAACTATCCTGACTTCTCTGCTGAAGGGAAAAGCTGTGCAGTGTTACCAACCCAAAAGAAATGACAGCAAAGTATGAGAGGGGTGGAATCTGGTGGGGAAGGAAATGAATGCCCAGCCATGCCATTTGCTCCCACCGTTTTGTGGGAAGCTTGGCTGAAGCTGCCCCTCGCCTTCACGCCGGGTAAGGTGTCAGCATCGTCCTGCCCACCTGCAGAGAGGCACCCAGCCTGGCTTTGCATTAGGAAAACACAGAGCCATATTTCTACCCAAAAATGAATGCACAGTGCAGCCGGGGGATTCTGTACACATGGCCTCCAGCTTGCCTTCTCCAAGGGCTCCATACATGCTTGGACTCTCATCTCATTTGTGTTTTGACACTCAGAAGCATGGTTTTAGCCAGGTCTGATGAGGAAAACATACTTTCTCTCTTACACTGCACATGCACGTACCTAAACAACATTTGAACTTGCTCACCATGTTTTAGTGTAATTTGATAAAGTACGGGGGGAAGTAGAAGCCTTGAAGCCTGCGGAAGTCTTCTGAAGAGAGAGATAGAAAATTAAGATCTTGCCATCACCCTCATGGCAGGACAGGGTGATAAATGAAGCTGACTTGCAGCAGGCATCAAAGAATCCTGCAACAAAACACTGTCATAGAAACCCATCTCTCCCAGCACACACAGCTGTCACTTCACAGCATTTCTGTAAAACTCTCGCTATGGACAGTTACAGCATTTCAGGAACACATGCGGAATCTCTCTCGCCCTACGTGGCAGCAGCTGCACATTACAAAGGGCAGCTCTGGCGCTATGTGTCAGCTACAGGGGTACCAGGAGGGCTGAAGGGTTCAATGGAGAAAAACTCCCAGAGGATGCAGTGACTCTGCACGATGATCAGCAGATGCCCTTTGGTCCAGGGAAAGCACAGTGTAAGCAAAGCTATGGCAATCAGCAAGTTTCTCTGCGTGCAGCACAGTCTCCCTGTGATGTTCTCCGCATCTAGGTGCCTACTTGGTTTGAATCATGAGCCTCCTCTCTGATTTCCTTCCCTGATAAGGCTTTTAATAACTAACCGTGCATACAACAAAGTAAATATTCAACCAGCTCAGAGCTAGATTGCAGATCAAATATCTCCAAATCTTTCTTCTTTCCCTTTTAAAAACAAAAACCCACACATGCAGCCTGCAGGGGAAAAGATTGCTCGCTTAGCACTTCCCTCAGCTCATCAGATAAATAAGCAACTACCAGTTTTGTTCTTTACAGGTGAGGCAGCTGCTCCGCAGCATACCATGATAGTGAAGAGCCAGATGCCTGCCAAAGCCTGGCTCCTCTCCTGTCCTTGTTCTTTAGCTCAGTCCTCCAACCCACTGTGCCTGTGTGCCAGCCCGAGCTGTCTCTGCCCAGGAGAGGAGGTGGGTGCCATCTCCTGTCCTTCCCCACCGAGTGGCAGGATTGCATTCATACAGACTCAGAGTAAAGAAAAACTCTAGAGAGACAGAGGCCACAAAGCCCAAGCTTGACACAAAGAGAGGAAAGAGGGAATAGGAAACATATCCTTTTTTCTTGTGGGTCCTGCAAAGCAGGTGCCAGCGCCAGCACAGAACATTGCCAAGAGGACCAGCTAGAAGCTGATGTCCTCCTGTTTCTGGAAACTGCTGAGGCTTGCTGAAAGCACCTTCTGTAGGGGAAGGCCATGGCTCTTGGTAAGGTGAGTGAACTCTCCTTCTCCCATTGCTGGGGTCATTTGACCTAAGGAGGGACACAGTCATGTAAAACATCCACATGGGAAATGGCAGAGAGGGTTCGTGTCCAGCCTCAGCCAGATGTTCAGCTGTCACAACTTGGGTGTCCCCAGCCTGAAGCCCAAGCAAAACGATACTCAGTACACTCTGCAAAGTGCTTTGGGACTGCTGGGAAATTACTTTGCAGTCCCTCTCATTCAAGTCAGGAAACTGTAATTTATAATAGGAAGCAAACCAGACCGCTGAATGGCGTGTAATTGGGGCTGAGCAGTGGCACTTGGTTTGGAGTGGAGTATTGTTGCAAGCAGCAAATCCAAGATGGGAACAGTCTTAAAGTTTCTCATCTGTGAAGAGCTGAAACTTGAGAGAGAGGAAAAACTTAGAATTAACCCCACAGTGCTTAAGCACAGCTTTGGCTGCCCACTGAGTGCTAGTGATTACTGTGACTGTCCCTCCACCTCTTATTCTGGTGCAAGAACATGGCTGGGTGCCAGCAACAACTCGGCATCTGCTCTGGTAGCACCAGGTACCGAACAATTTCCCCACAGGACAAGTAACCAACAGCCACTCACCTCCGAGCATTTTGTCAGGGTGGCAGCTCCTATTCATTGGTTTCAAGTAAATTGTGCACCTGCGTTCACATTAGATATACTGCTACACTTGTTCTTGGGCTCACAAGGATAAGGATTCCCTTAAAGGGTTTTGACTGTTATTTCCATTATGAATTGCATTGCAAAAGCAACTTGGCAGCACCTAAATATGAAAGATTTCCTCCTTGCCATGAGCTTACAGGCAAAGAGTAGAAATTGGCTGCCTTTCCCTTCCCCTCTGTACCTTTCCTGCTTCCCTCTGCACCACACTAGGGAGAGAGCCACCGATTTCCTCTTGCAGGTGCTTCTCTGTAACCCCCTTGGGAAGCAGTCTCCATTTTCATAGAATGGTTACAGTTGGAAGGAACCTTAAAGATCGTCAAGTTCCAACCCCCCTGCCATGGGCAGGGACACCTCCCACTAGACCAGGTTGCCCAAAGTCCCATCCAGCCTGGCCTTGAACACTTTCAGGAATAGAGCATCTATAGCTTCTCTGGACAACCTGTTCCAGGGTCTCACCACTCTCATAGTGAAGAATTTCCACTGAACATCTAATATAATTCTACCCTCCTTTAATTTAAAACCCTCAGTCTTATCACTATTCTCCCTGACAAAGAGTCCCTCCCAATCCCTTCTATAGGCCCTCTTTAGGTATTACATCATCACAATAAGGTTTCCCCAGAGCCCTCGTCTCAAGGCAAAACAACCCCAACTCTCTCAGCCTGTCCTCATGGGAGAGGTGTTCCATCTCTCTGATCATTTTTGTAGCCCTCCTTTGGACCTGCTCCAACAGATCCATGTCCTTTGTGTGCTGAGTGCCTGTGAGCTGGACACAGTACTCCAGGTGGGGTCTCACCAGAATGGAGTAGTGAATCACCCCCCTTGACCTGCTGGCCACACTTCTTTTGATAAAGCCCAGAAACTGGATGCAAGTGTTCCCTTCCCTGTGGTTACTCCCTCGCAGTTCAAAGGATTTTCATGCCCTGGCTTCATCAGAGTGCACCAAAGCAGAGGCAGGGCGCAGCCTCAGCACAAGGAGAAGGCAGAAAATGGCCATAGCCCAGCTGCCAGGGAGCTCCCCGCTTGGCAGACACTGACCACAGCAGCTCCTGCAGCCCCCACTACCCATTATTGTTCTTAAGACAAACTGCACTGGATAATAAGCATAGCTCAAATTATATTAAGCACTGTGCCAAGCCAAGGCACAAGGGACAGCCATGGGAAAGGGAGATCAATGGTGCCTTTGATAGGATGAATGACTCTGGGTAGAGCAGGGCACTTAAAGACTTGGGGGAGGGTTTCTGAAGGCACTGAAGAGCTTCCTTGAAGGCTGCATCACATGCTGCACTGTGAACTGGACTCCACTCAGCCCCAGGAATGCCCGATGTTTGGCCCAGGGACGTGGCCACTGCCAAGCTGGCGGCTGCACCGTGTAGATGTCATCTGGGGACAGGCGGGCTCTGAAGCAGGGGGGATTTAGACCATTTAGAGCTTTGCAGAGCATAAGCTGCACCTTACAGCCATCAGCATCCAGCAAAACAAGGGTGGGAGCAGCCTGGAAACCCCTCTCCTTCACCCGTGGCCTCTACAACTCCCAGCACAAGCAGCTACACAAATTACAAGAGGAAAATCCCATTCACAGCATTATTTTATTATCTAACCTTGGTTCAGCTACCCCCATGCCATTACACATGAAACGTGCGTGTAATTCTGCTCTGGCTCTCTGTTTATAAAGACAGCCCAGGTTGCTTGGACACTAACAGGAGTTTGCTTTAAACTGTGCACACGTTGCCTTCTCCTCACATCCCAGTAGCCACAAAAATGCAGCTTTTAACATCCAGATAGCACCATTGTGTGGGTTTTTAAACTGTGCACACGTTGCCTTCTCCTCACATCCCAGTAGCCACAAAAATGCAGCTTTTAACATCCAGATAGCACCATTGTGTGGGTTTTTAAACTGTGCACACGTTGCCTTCTCCTCACATCCCAGTAGCCACAAAAATGCAGCTTTTAACATCCAGATAGCACCATTGTGTGGGTTTTTAAACTGTGCACACGTTGCCTTCTCCTCACATCCCAGTAGCCACAAAAATGCAGCTTTTAACATCCAGATAGCACCATTGTGTGGGTTGTGTACCCTGTAGGACCAACACTAAGAGGAGCCTGGTGCAGCTTTCCTGGAGCTACAGCAGTGTCAAGGGTGCTCCCAGTGCACAAGTGTGGTAGAGGGGTGATGGATTTGCACCCAGATCCCTCACACAGTAGTTCCTCCCCCAAGAGACAGCCCAGCATGCTGCTTCTATGAGCAACGGAAGGTCAGGTCTGGTTGCCAGATCTCTGATCGATGAGAAACTGCCTGCGGAACTTAGTGGAGAAAAGGAGGACACTAATTGCTCCAGACCCTGCCCCGGGGCTTCTCTTACAGTGCCCCGAACCAGTTGTTTCTCTGTGACTCATCTCCCCTTCTCCTTTATCTGCTCTTTTTTCTTCCAACCTTCTTAGAGAAGGCAGGTCTGGGCATTTATAAAAATGAAGCAACAAAGGAACCCTTGTCTCAGGGGGCATGCAGGGCTGCTTCTGTAACAGCCGAGGTATTGCCTCCCAGAGGTTTTAGAGCCCAGCAGGAGAAGCACCGCTCCCTGCATTAAACTGCTTTGGGCATTAAGGACAAGCACACTCAGGTGAGGAAAGTCCTCTTCCCCCTACCATAAAGCTGTCATGGTACCAACGCCCACAGGTGTGCTATTTTAGTCATAGGTGGACCCACAGGTGATGTGCTACAGGGCAATGTGTCATCTAGGATGCAACCACCCCAAATGTGGCAGGCCACACCAAGATGTTTGGTGCATATACTTCAGGCTGGAGCAAATCAAATCATCACACTATGCCAAATCAAAGAGATGTCAGCAATTCTGCTAAAAAATAGAAAAGTATTTAAAGGGTTGAGGAATAGTTCTCTCACCACACTCGCAGTATGGGCGAGAATGCGTAGCAGAGCAAAGGGATGGCAAAAGTGGGAGGGAAACATCCTTGTGTGGAAAACCTGGGTACAAATAAAGAAAACACCAGTAACTTTTAGAATCTCTTCCTCCATCTTTCCAAAACCATTAAAATTTAAGGTTTCTCTTTCTTTCAGGGAGGGGGACATGGCAACACAAGGGGGACCAACAAAGTTGAAATAAAAAGTCAAGTTACCAAAAGGCATACAGACATAAAGCAGTATTTTATGATGCAACTTACACAAGGTAGTGAAGGTAACTATCAGTATCCCTAGCTGCACAAGGGAAAATATTGCCAGCAGGTGTAGGGAAGCAGTCTTTCCCCTCTACTCAGCACTGGTGAGGCCACATCTGGGTCCACTTCGAGGCTCCTCAATACAAGAGAGACATGGACATACTGGAGAGAATCTGAAGAAGGGCCACAAGAATCATTAAGGGACTGAAGCATCTCTCCTATGAGGAAAGGACAAGAAAGCTGGAAATGTCCAGCCTGGAGAAGAGAAGGCTCAAGATGGACCTCATCAGTGCATGCAAATACCTGAAGGGAAGGTGAAAAGAGGTCAGAGCCAGGCTCTTTTCAGTGGTGCAAAGCGACAGGACCACAGGTAATGGGCACACACTGAAACACAGGAGGTTCCCTCTGAACACCAGGAACCACTTTTTCACTGTGAGGGTGACCAACCACTGGTGCAGGTTGCCTAGAGAAGTTGTGGAGTCTCCATCCTTGGAAATACTCAAAAGCTTTCTGGCCATGTTCCTGGGCCCTGCTCAAGCAGGGGGTTGCACCAGATGACCTCTAGAGATCCCACCAGCCTCAACCATCCCCCGTGACTTCACACAGGATGCAGACAGGCACCATCTTCCTTCCCCTCACAGTTCATACAAGTAAAGCAAGACCAAGAGAACAGCTCACAGATTTTTCTACAGCCAGGGAGTCAGGTCAGTTCCAATCTTGTGTCACTAGTCCAACAGCCCACAGGACAGAGGAGCAGAATGGACCTTGTGTGGCACTGTTGGTCCCATGCCACTGTACATAATGTGGTTACCTGTATTCTGTGGATCAACAAATTCCCTTTTAACCCTGCTTAGGTTGTCACTGAGTGCTGCCATGAATGGCATCAGCCACAAAACCAGCAGGGGCAGAGTCACCTGTACGCCAGGCACAGATGCTTGCACAAGCAGGAGGACAACTACACACACCTCTGACACTCTTCTGACACAACCAAAACAGCCTCTTAGAGCAGGTACTGCCAAAGAGACAGAAACTGCAGATAAAGCTTCTCAGGCAGCAGTTCCAGTGCCAGGTATTCCTTGCCAAGCCCAACCCACCCCTCCAAAGCCAGGCGACACACACACAACGTGCTGACGCTTGCCCCTACGAGGAGATCAGAATCTCTCTACTCACTCTATGAACCACCCGCAAACTAAACTATCGCACCCTGGGGCGGTCCTCCCCATGCCCCCCACCAGCTCTGAGCTACCTGGCCCACTCAGGTAGGGTTTGCAGAGGTGCAGCCAGGCAGCAGAAGAGCTCCCAGCACCTTTGAGGAGCTGCTGTAGAGCAGGTGACAGTGCCAGGCACCCTGTTCCGTAGTGGAGAGGCACGGAGCGTTTCAGACAAGGCGTGGTTCCCTCCCCACGTGTGTTTTTGGGACAGCATGCTGCGACCTTACCTGTCTCCAACTCTGCACCAAAGGAGCCTCTTTTTGCAGCCACCATTTGCACTGTTCAGCATTAATTCGTACCTGCTGACCAGCAACAACAGTAGCTGGTTTTCCTTCCCAAATTGTTCCTATCCCATGGAACAAAGGGTGACAGTGCCAGCATTGTACTTACCTGCAGCTCAAGACCTGCTGCCACCACCTGAAAGCCTGAAGCCACCAGCTCCCACCGCACAGCACACAGGAGCTGCTTTGGTTTAGGCACAAGCAAAACTGCACAAGCTCATCTGAATTGTGTTAAGTATCTCCTGCAACAAGTGAAACGTATTTATTCACAAAAACATAAGGTTTTTCTTGGACTTAGAATATTTAGCTTCCATTCAGGGAGGTAACAAACCCTCTTCATTACTTCACTAGGAAACAAGTACCCTACAGAGGGTAACTTTCCTCTGCTTCTAGAGATCTCATTCAAGAGGAGCTGTGTACATCACCAAAAGACACCTTTTTTCATGCATTCCTCCTCCCATGCACTGCTGTTTCAGTGCTGTGAAAAACCATTACACAACCCTCTTATCTAAAAGCCAGGGTGGTCCTTCCAACCTTTAAGACTCCTCCACTTAAAATGCCAAGTTACATATAATAAAGGTCAGGTCAGATGCACACAATGAGTAATACTATTACAGACTGTCTTTTTTTCCTTCCTTTCTTTTAAATAGTAACTAGTTTCAGAAGAAACGCCTTGGGGCAAAACTACAGGCCCTCTAAGGCCTATTCTTGCTGAAGCTGGTTGCCTTTCTTCCTGTGTCCAGCTGTAAGCTCTGCAACTCTTTGCACATTCACGACAGACAGAGAGGATGAGCCTTTCCTTCCAGGCAACATTAATTTACTAGCGTGCTCATTTTCTTAATGTAGCAATTAGTTCTGTTGTCTTCCTTATTCTGACACATCCGCGCACATCCCACAACCCCTCAAAACACCCCAGCAGTGCCCACAATCATCCCTGTCAGACAGGAGAGGCGGGCTCAGCGCTTGGTTCTTCATCTTCCACTGTGATAACCCCAATAAGGCAAGTATTAAGCAAGGGAGGAGGAAGGAAGGAACTCTGCCTGTAAACTCAGAGATACAGAAGCAGGTGTCCCAATGCATTTTGAAGCTGTTACTCTGGAGAGACAGCACAGACCTGGACTGGGGCAAATGTGTATCAGCAGGAACCAACCACCCGCTGTTTCAAGCGGACCACGCAGGTCTCCATCCTTCGCTTTCTTGGAGACTGCTGCTATTATGCAAACCCACTAAGAGCCCACGGGTTAGAAGAGCTCACCAGCTGCATCAGGCTCTATAAAAAGCAGCCAGCAAAGCCCCAGCTCTCACTACAATGCAGATATGACTGAATTTGCATGCAGCNAAAAAAAAAAAAAAAAAAAAAAAAAGAAAAAAAAATCTAAACAGTTAAGTCTAACCAGAAGCTAAAATGACTTGCCAGCAAGCCACTCACACCTGTAATAGGGCTCATAACATCCACTTTTCACCAGCAAAAAAAGACTAAGAAAGGTCCACAGATGCACTTGAAAGATTTGAGCCCTTGAACTCATGAGCCTTATCCCCTCAGAACACCTGAATGAAACGAGCTGTTGCTTTCTGCCTGAACATTACTGAGGCTGGGTAGGTATCATCTTGTGTAAAGGATTTCTAGGAGGTTTCTTTTAGATCCGTTCTTACCATTTAATCCAGTTACCTTCTGTGTAACTGAGAATGACCCAGAACAGGGCGGTGGAATCAGGTCTCGCCACAAGAAGTTGTGTTTTGCTGCTGCTCTTACTTGGTAGCTCTTTATGCTTGACGGAATTAACATCAGAGTTTCTTAAAATACTAGATACAAGGAACTGCAAGTTCTATAACGCAAAACATCATCCCAACGGAAAGATTATTCCACTGCTAACTAGTTAAATGTACTAAGCAATCCCTGGATGCCTCCCGCTCCTTAGCGGATTATTCAGTCAAGCCAATCAACTCACATGGTCAGTTTTTATCCTAAATGTGCCCAAGCGCAGGTGAAGTATTGTGAATTTCACTCAGGGCACAGGGAGTATTTTACAGACAATTAAAAAATAATACAGAAAGCAGTGAATCTCCTGTCTGGAGACCATGGTTCAGACTCCTCATTCCTGATGGACCTTAAGAATATTTAGAGAGATGCAGTATAGATGCTGTGATATCTGTGTGCAGATATCACAGTATAGATGCTGTGATAGATGTCTGTGGTGGCACAGCAGACCCATCATCCCTGTGCCACGCTGCCCCGGCAGCTCCAAACTCCATCCCAGCATGGGAATGGAGCTGAGATTCTTTGTGGCAAGAGGGTCCCAGCTCCCCCAGGAGTCACAGGAGCTGGCCGTGGCAAGAGATCAGCTGCAGGCACAAACAAGTTGCACAGATTTCATCAAAGGAAGGGCAGAAAACAGCCAAGATATTAGAAAGTATCTACTACAATAAACTGCAACTAGGGGGGAATTCAGTACTCTGACTTTTCCAGCTGTATCTGCTAACAGAACCAGGCATTCTTCTATCGATTCATGGAAATTGCAGGGGGAAAAGAAAAAGAAAATCACAGTAATACAGCCTATAATCTGCTTCTACTTAAACATTAACCAGCAACTATGATAAACACCATTCATTTGCATTAAGACATTAGCTAAAGCATATCCCCCCCAGGGGGAAAGCCCCACATAAAAACAAAGTTTCTGCATGTAATTTTCATAATCTGCCTGTTAGAGATCATAAAAGCCCCACTGCAAACTCAACACTCATTAATCCACTCTTTTTTTCATTTTTTTTTTTTTTAAACTTCATTTTAAACTGACTAACAGTGCTTGACCCTCACAGATTGCTCATTATCTACAGGAAGTTCAGCTGCATCAAACCTGAAAGGAAAGCAGTCTAATTTATCTTAAGATAACAGCAGCAGTTTAGGTGCAGAGGCTAAAATTAGCAGGCTTTAATTAAAACCTTCAGAAAAGAGACATTTCCCTTTCCTTTAATATTTCCAGCAAAGCAGCTACAAAATATCAGCAAAGAGCGTGCAAAATGTGAACACAGCTGAAGCAAGTACTTATTTCTGCAATACAGCATCTTGGACAAAGCAGCAGCTGCTCGCAGAGTCTTGCCAGAGAGACAGTGCAGGCGCTGCTGCCGCTTTCCTTTCCTTGGATTTAGAAAACTTATTAAAAAAAATAATAAAAAAAAATGAATGGGTTAAGTCTGCCACAAAAAAAAAAAAAAAAAAAAGGAAGGGGTTAAGTCTCCCCAAAAAAAAAAAAAAAAAAGTACCTAAAATATACAGATGGACCATATTTAATCACTGCTTTATGGTCTTAAGAGCGTAGCAGTTTGGGGAGAAGTACTAAGTTACTCTCCAGTTTGGTACCACAAGAAGCCTCATCCCTGGCGGTGGTTCAATGGGGCCAAGACCAGCAGCACTGGGGCTGGGTCCAGCACCCCACCGCCTATAAGGGACCCTCCAGCTTCTACCCATGGCTCAACTGCCACCAGCCCAACAAGAGCCAAACTTTGCAACGTTTGGGCATCCTTGTTTTAAACAGTTATTTGAACGCACAAGTGGCTTCTAAATCCATAACTGCATTTATTTCTAATTTAGTCTTAAATCTCCCGTATGCTTGTACTCTCAGTTTATTAATCCTAACAGTAAGCAAACTTGCTACAATATGTGCCAAGATGAAAAAACAGTCATCCTATTTTCTGTCACCCTTGAAGGCCCAAAGTTAGAGAAAATTAAACACAGACTTGGAGCCACACAATATATTTGTAAATAAAATATGACAGAACAAGATCACAAAGAACGAAATGAGCCCTTTTAGGAATTTAAGTACAAGAGAAGTTGATGTTAAGTCCATTTTGTAAAGTTTAAAACAGACACCACCGAGGGATAGGATTATTGCCATAAAACACGTTTCTTTTTTAATGCTTTCTTAAAAAGTTTGGACCATATACATCAGTTCCAGATGAAAAATCCCACACACACGCATTGGTTTGGTTACAGCTTCAGGGATCAGTGCAATTTTCATTCACAGATAAAAAGATATTTGAAGTACAACATTCTGCAAAATATAGGATGTGATTTACCTGTCAGGAACCCTCTTCCCACCCCCTAAAAAAATACTGAAAAGTAAGCACAACATACAGAAACACAGGAAAAAGCACGCAAGGAGATGGGCCCTTTAACAAGACAAGTTAATATTTGACAGCTTAAGAGGGAACAATTGCATCAGGAAGAAAATGATTTAGTCATCAGAAGGTATGCACAAGGGAAGTTTGTACTTTGATTCTGTAGAAAAACTGAAGCTGACAAGCCTCCATACCTGAAATATAAATATTGAGTAAGAGAGGTACCAAGAAGCGAGCACTATCAACTGAAAGTGCCTTCTCAGAATAGACTGTTTTCCCCTGCTGCAGGTCACCATTAATTCTTCTTTCAAGAAGTATATGTAGCTACTTATTTCAGCCAGTCTTTGAGTCTATATAATGTGTATTGCTTATCTGGCAATTTTACAGAATCTTCCCAGTCTCCATCAGAACATATTTTCGCCTTTTAATGCTTATTTCAGAGTCGATTAAATACTCTTCAGTGCTTTTAAAAAAAATCCCACCCACCAAAAAACCCTTTACTGTTAGAAATTGCCCAAGCTAAAAACATTAATGCAATTTTCACCTGAAGCAATGCATCACAGAGGACGGATGCAGAGCACCTCTCCTCAAGAGGCTAAGTGCGTCTTTAGCCACCAGAAATCTCATGGAAGGCTACCGCTTTGAAGTGCTCTGGTCATTTTTATTAAAAAAAAAAAAAAAAGTTATGACTGACATTTACAGCATACAGAAAGGGAGACTAGTGCAATATGCAGCATTGATTGTTTATTCAATAAATATTTAACCCAATTATTGCCAACCAAGGCAAACAGTGCAGAAATTGTCACTGAAAGAGATACAAAAGTTTAACATTTTTTATGTATAAAGTCAGTTGCTACTATATTCATACAACTATTTCAAAAAGGTTTTTCTGCTTCAAAATCGATGCTACCATTATAAAAATATAGAAACAGCATTTGGGGGTTTAACACATCTTTGCAAGTCTAACTCTTACATTTATATAGGAATATGACATTTCGGTATTCAAGAACTTATTAAAAGTATAAATGAATATTATGATAGACATTTTCTGCACTGACAATTTCATTACAGTTCTTAAATACATCTTTCTTGGTCCTGGGTATACATTTAGAATGAAATAACTTGCATCTCACATTTATCCTGAGGTCAGCTGTGTAAAAAGGAAAGCCAATTTTATAGATACTTGCAGGCTTTTTGTTCAGAATAGGAGACCATTTTTAAGCAAGCCAATAAAACCCTGCAAAACACCCAAACTAACCCTCTAACCAATGTTTTAAGAAACAATTTAGAGTCATTTGGGGGAATTATTTCAAAAAATTATATACGTCATCACATCCAAATGTTCTACCACCCAACTAAAATTTCAGCATGCATTTGCCTCATTTGGAACTTAGAAACTGTCCTGTGAAGAGTCACCCTGAGCTTCTCATCTCAAGATCCTGACCCACAATGCAACTCCTGCAAGAAGAAGAACCCCACTGAAGCCTGGGGGAACCTGCGGAGTCTTCAGGTCTGCCTGCACAGCTGAGGACATGAGATTCGGGTCCCCATCACTCACTGCTGGTTACAGTTATGACCTTGTCAAAGCTCCACTTTGAACACAGCCGTTATTTTTCAATAGCACCAACAATCTCTCAGATACCAGCATCTGGCAAACACAGACAACACGGAATAGGTTTGTTTTTCCTGAATCAGCACAATTGGTACAAGGCACTGCTTGGCATAGGAAGTCATAAACAAGAGCAAAACAAGACAATTTCCAAGTTTTGCAACATTTAAGTTTGTAAGTTATGTCACATTTCAACTTACTGTATACCATGGTTAGAAAAACAAGATGGTCTAAAGGATTAGCCAAACCATCACCGTTCCACACATGCTTTCAGTTTTCCTCCCCATATGTGAAAAAAACCCATGTAACACAGCAATATGAAGCATTAGGAAGTATGGGCTGTTAAATTAAGAAAGTACATTTTATTCTCCAATCTTCCACAAAAGTCTAAACTAGACAACTCAAGTATAAGAAGTTGGAAAATTTTCTGATAACATTTTCAACAGCCTATCCCTGCAGAGGAGCAAAAAAACTATTGTCTAGAGAACTCATAGATTGAGGCACATCGCAATTGAAGATATTCAGGCATATTTTATGGCTAGAACAGGGTTTTTCTGAGGAGCCTCACTACAGACTTCCCCAAAAGCAGCTCCATATGGTTTGAGACACAACTGCAACACATGGAAAAAAATGTTTGGTCCTTAATCACTACTGTCTTCATCATCATCATCATCAGATGCATCATTTAAAGATGATTTAGGTGACTGGCTGTAGGAGTCTGATCTAGTGGACTGACAAGTAGTCATCTCCCCGGTAGAAAGAAGATCATAGCAGAAGTCGCAAATTCGCACAGGTTTGGAAGACTGGCTGGGGAGGAGAAACCTCTTTTCTGAGCAAGGCCCGCAGACAACAAAGCCGCACTTGCGACAGTGGTGACGGCGGTTGACGGGCGTGAATTTTGCTTTCTGACAGCGCATGCACACGGTGGCTTCTGAGTCTGGTACCCAGACAGCTGCATGTTCATTGCTAGGAGTCTTCCCGCTTTTGGAAAGCAAATCAGAAACACACTTGTTTATGTGGTTCATCCACTCGGACTTCTCTGTAGCAGTGGCAGCATAAACTGCAAAAGACTTGGTTGGTGTCTTGATAAGCCACCCATTCCGTAAGTCACCCTCATCCTGGATGGAATCAATAGTGACGTTTTCCAGCGGGATTATGTGCTGCTTATTGTATTTCTTCTTCTGGATGACAATGTTACCATAAACAAGAATGTCATTGAACAGGAAGAACTGCCTTGCTTTGGGCTTCTTCCTACACAGCTTTGTCAGTACTCCCTCTCCGATCAGAACACGGCCGGGAATAGTAAGGGGTTGACCAGCTGCTCCAAAGCAGTTTTCCACTATACTTATTCTTCTTGTATTTGCCTCACTGTTTGCCAAACGATCCACCATCTTTCACCAGTGCCCTAAAATTAGGAAAAAGAAAAAAACAGGAAAGAAAAGTTTGTTGTTAGAACAGAACTGATTCAACAGCAGCCTTCCCCAAGGAAGGTATCAACCCTGCATTTCTTAAAATATCTCACAGAACCTGCTGGCTCAGAGGCACCGACTTGGTCTAGATTTAAATAAGTATTAACACTTAAGAATTTTTAGCAGGTGATTAGTCTTTTTTTCAAAAGCAAGAATGTTCCACCCAGCTGACAGCTATCTTTATCACACAGCCAGCACCTACAACACTGCTCTTGAGAGTCTCTGCCAACAGACTGGGAGGCTTCCTCTCTAGCAAGGTTTCTGCATCCCAGCTCGATGCTCGTATTTCTCTGTATATCCTCCTATACCTGCTCTCTGGATGGTAAAAGAAAGTATCATCTGTCATTTCAAGTTCTAATACTCACAGAAATATCAACTTAACTGAGCAGCTTGGAGATCCACATTAATGTTAACACGACAAACAAGTTACATAATTGACATTCACACAGGAAACCACTATACCCAGACCTCAGTATTGCCCTTTATTCAATATGTAAACCTCAAATCACAGGCCAAAGCCATGAACGTGAAGCATTTTGTACAGGCCACAGCCTGCACATACACCCCACCTGCTTTGATGGCAAACTGTTGAGCCAGGAGCAGAGAGCAAGCCATGGCTGGCAGCCCATCGCCTGCCTTTTGGCGGGGCCCCACAGCCCCTCCCTCCATCCCTCCTTGAGCCACATCTGCATCCATCACAATCAGGCGAGGTACACAGGCAGCCCAGCACAGGGGACGTGTCACACCACTCCCAAGTGCTTATAGAAAAAGATTGTGACCTGCACCAGCTGAAAGTTTAGGCAAGAAGGCTTCATGTCTCAGGAACGTATGTTCCAATTACTGTTTGAAACCACCCCTCATCCACCCCCAAGTAGGAAATAAGATTTTTCTTATAAGGGACAGATTTCTAAGGCATCCAATGGGGAACTGAAAAATAAGTAGTTGCTGTAGCGTTTCATACCTTGGCAAACCACTCTTCAGCCCATCTTGTACCCTAGAGCGCTGAAGGCAGAAGTCAGGCAGAGGGAACTCCTGCCAGTCTGATCCAGATTTGCTCCCCACAAGCTCCTCCTGAGCACAGCCATGAACCTGAACCCTGTGCTTGATGGAGCAGTGAGGACAGAGACAAGTACTAAGGGCAAACCTGTCTCTCAGCACGCAGACAACAGCTCTCCTTTGCCTGCCTTTCCAGCCACCACCGGGCTGACGCTCATGACAACCTTTGATACAACCACTGCTTTGAAGAGGCCTGAGGGATAGCAAACACTCCAGTGCCTATTACCTGCGCTTCCCAATTATGATCCCAGTTTGGGAAGATCTCCATGTTCAGCTATCTTCTCTTTTAGATCTACACTGCCTGCCATCAATACAGCAGCAGCCTATAATCAAAATGAAACTGGGGTGAAACAAGGCTCAAACTCGCACATTCCACCATAATCTAGACCAGTAAATCTTCCTCCTACAAATCAAACCTCCAATACTTTCATATAAAATAGGGATGAAACTTCTGGACAGAAATTTGGTGGCAGAGAAACCTCTCATTAGGCCTTATCTAAGTCAGTGTGTTACTTGTGATTATGCAAATCCACGTGCCCAACGTTAAGCACAATTTAAAAAACAGCTTATAAGTTACTGCTTTGAGAGCTTAATTAGCTCCACGCTAAAATAATTTGACAAGTGGGCTTGCTCACATATAACTAAACTGATTTTTTTTTTTAAGCTCTGCAAATGACATTATCTTGTATCAGAAATATGATACTGAAGACAGAAAACTAAAGATACTACTCAGGACTACTTTTGCATTTTGTTTCTGTGCCTCACAGCATTAGCTACAGTATGTGGATATCATGTTAACCAATTTTACAGTTAATGGAATTACAAAGCCACCAAATTTGAAATTATTTTGATAAGCAGACGGTCAAGACAACCCCATAAAAAGGGTTCAAGAGATTTAATCGTGCTGCATCAAGGCAAAGAAGCAAGTACACCTATGCTATTTCTACCAGGTACCAGCCAAAGACAAAAAGGCTGACCTGCTCCATTACCCTTTCCAGTGGCTCCCCATGAAACCAGTCAAGAAACTGTTTTCTTAACAGCAAGCTTAAGTCATCTTTGCTGCAAAACAAACTCTTCTCTTTGTTCTTCAATCAGAATAACCATCACTACCTTCCTTAATAAGCCTTCTAAGGATTGAAATGCTTGTAACATCTCTAGAGAAAAAACTGGGCGTACAAGGAAACAAGCAAGTCACCAGCAAAAAAACCCTTTTACTTCTATCTCCTTCATCAGCCCTACTTTTCTGAACCATTAGTCTTGTCAGGGTTCTTGAAGCTTTGTCCATCATTCCCTCAAAGAGATGCCCATGAGCGGACACGGTACTAAACCCCTAAATCTTTCTGCCATACCAAACTTAGGGCAATACAGTTCTGCTTTGTTGCCTTCTGTGGCAACACCAGTTAGTGAGACCTGTCCCACTCCCTGCTTCCTCATGCCTTTAAAAAAGCTTCATGGTGAATTAGATTAGGGCTGATCAAGTTGAGAACAAACCGGAAAGTTTTAGGGCTCTGGCTGGCAGTGAAGGAAAATGACAGAGGGATGCGGAGGGAGGGTCTCAGACAATGCCTTGCATGGAAAGTACACTGCCTTCAACTGATGAGTAAACACAAGTACTACAGTATTATTTTTTTTCTCCCAGAGAACAACACAGGACTCAGGTTACATCAATTTTATTTTTCTTTTTTTAGTGCTATAACTATACAGGCATATCCCAAATACACCTTTCAATAGACACCTTATTCCTTTAAAGCATTCAGGACACACTATACCCTCCCTTTACATCCTTCACATGTTTTATTCAGCATTAAGANAAATAAAATATATGCCTTCCAAATACTCCTACCACATGGCAAGGAGGCACAATACCAGCACTTGGGAGGGAGTTTTTCAGCTAAGTGACTGGCTTCACTTCTACTACAGCCTTGTCAAACACAGAGATGCCACTTTGTAGAAATAATAGTTGGGACAAGCCAACATCATCTATCTACCAGTGAGAAAGTACTAAGGAAGAAATGCAAAAGGTAAGCTAGGGACTTGTTGGTGTGCATTTGCTGTAGTCCTAGGCTGAAAAAATTAATTCATGTGTCTGACCACTGAAGCACAGGATTTGGAATGTGCATCAACTGCCATTAACTGCCATAACCATTCCTACCTAACAGCACACTAGCAATAAACGGCCTTCATAAGTGCCCAAGCTGACCCAACGGCCACTCTGGAGTTAGAAAGCAAGGAGCCAGTCACAGGGTCAGTGTAAAGTTATTTAGCCTTCCCTGTGAAGAGGGGAAGGAAGTCAGGCAGCAGAATGCAAAGGGGACAGGACCAGAAGAATACACTTTTCTGCATGTACAAATCAACATACGCTACTTCTACACTTACACTTTCATATGAATCATGTGCAAATTAGAGCAAGTTAATTGCTTTTGTTAACCCACAAGGGGGAACACCCCCCCTCCCAAAAAAACCCAACAACAACAAAAAAACCCTCCACAATCATACTGATGAATTTCAGTGAAGCAAGCTCTTGGTGTGAAGTTACAGTGACCTGTAGGAAGCACTCCCTGCTCTGAAGCTCCAGCCCAGGCTCTCTGCACTCCCTGCCAATTAAACAGCAAACTTGGATCAAGGTCACCACCAAAGCTTTCAAAATACAAGTCACTGGGAGAAGAAAACAGGAGAAGAAAACGCTAAAGGTTTTAATTAACTGTTCTCTAGGACGACCTAAAAGAAAACAACTCTAACCAGGATCATTTAATAATCAGCATGGCTTGAAACCAAGACACATGACTTCGGAACTCGTGCTGAAGACTGTATTTTCAGCTGCTTGTGAAAATAACCACTTTCTGGACTTAAAGCAAGAATCCACAGCAAGTTAAAGACTGTTAGGAAGGACAAGATAATCGCATCTCTTCTGGAGTGAAACTTTTGTCTGTAACGTTCAATAAATTCTTACCTACCAACTTCAATTAAGGTAGTAAAAGCCAGAGACCACTGATGGATTATTCTACCTTTCCACAGCATGAATTTTAGTTTTGCCACACTAAAAAATCAGACTTCGTAAAATAAGCACTCTGACATTTTTCTCACAAGTTCTAAGAAAACTAAAATTTAAAAATCCTTCTAATGCTCATTTCAGAAATGGATGAGAAACTACCTAGAAAGTATCATGATTACTGATACATGAGTAAAAACTAATGAATCATGAGTAAACTAGACCAGGAACACAAAAGAGAAGCCACCTCTAAGTCACAGGAGCTAAACTTAGGACAAGGGCTGCACTTCCTTCTCATGAGCACACATACCAAGGAGCCGTTAAATTAAAATATTGTCTGGACACAGAAAGGAACTTTCAACCCCTAGATGTCACAGCCCAAAAGTATTTTGAGTATTACCATTTTTTTTTAAATTACAACAATCTTTTCTGAAATCACACTCAGATATATTGCAAAAGGTAATGGATCGTACCCTGGAACTGGGTGGCAACATCCTGCTCCGCCAGCTAAAAATCTCCCAAAGTTTCCACTACTGGTCACTATAAGCAGCCGATACTGAATTACTGTCCTCAAGATGCAGGATCTCAATACCTGATCAAACAGCAATTCCCAAGTGACAGCAAATTGCTGAAAACATGTTCCAAATTTTCCCCAAAGCAAGTGAGGTATAAACCAGAACCGTGGGCTTCAAAATGCCAGGCTAGACAGCTCCACTTAAGGGAAGAGTGGGAGCATCCTGTACTCAGTCTTGGTTTGTGGATGCTGTGAAGTCAAAAAACTCAAATTTACTGTTCAGACTTATCACATTTGATTCCAGTTTCACACCTTGCATACAAGCTCCTGAAGGTTCACTGGGCCCTTATGGAAGGGGGATTCTCTCTAAGGTCCATCACAACAGATCCCTTTTCTGTGTCCAGACTGCAGTGTAGTACTAGTTGCTAGTCAAAACATCACAAAAATAAATAGATCTCCTTGAAAGAAAAGTTAGCTACGTAGAGCTGCACCACCAGCAGGGTGTAGAAGCCTTTTTGAATAAATGGATCTCAGCTCTCAAAATGCCACAATAGCTCCAGTTTCTCATCCTCCTCACACACATGCTCTCAAGTAAGCCCTTTTTGTGATGAAGATGCTAAGCAAAGGCTTTCATCTCTACAGTGTAATATGCTATTTAAAGGTGATAAAATATTTCACAACAGAAAGCCTCAACTCCTCTGCCACACACAGAATTGTCTTTGACACCAAGTCAAAAGTACTTCTAACTTTTACTCACAAGAAGATTCTACAGGAAAAACAATTCTGTTAACAAGGTATCAAGATCTTCCTGTTCCCCTATTTCACTCCAGTTTTACGTTGTATCCTGATGGCAAGACCAGTCATCTTCAAAGTAAGCAAACATTGATCTATTCCTAGAACCCTTGAAGAACTAACACTTACCTAAAACACAACCCATGTTGAGGAAGTCACGTATTTACTAGTTATTAACATTCCAGGCTGCTGCAGCAGGAAAATAATTGTCAGGGTTGCTGCGCGCTGACAAGTCATTCCCCACATAATTGTTTCTTTTTGCCACTGTACTCTGGTGACCAAACCAATGATCTCCCAGGACTCAATGCTTCTACAAGTCTTATTCAAAAACAGCATGTTTATTTTAGATGCTAGCTCTGCTCTTGAATGAGACTAAATTGCACAGCACAAGAGCTATAGTTGAGGACAGGCATAAGGAGTCAATTAGAAAGAAAGCAACTTTGACTGACATAGCTACACCTAATTCAACACCACCAGAAAAATGTCTTGCTACTATATCAGCTCCATAGCAGATGGCTTGGATCACCACAGAGCAGAACCATAGATAGCACAGAGGTGTTAGAGGGGAGAAACAAGATGAAAAAAAGTTATTATGGCACAGCGATACAGCCTGCACACAGCTCAGACAAAAACATCTCATTACTCCAGCTCTGTGCGTATCAGCATCACGACTGCAGGACAGGTACAAAAGGTACGCAAGAGAGGACTCAAACCAAATTCCCAAGTTTCTTCAGCAAAACAGCAGCACTGGCAGTCCTCCATTGCTTTCTGGCCTGGGCAAGAACAAGTCTTGTCCAATAACCAATCCCTGCTAACAAGCATTAATTAATAAGCATCTAATTTCTAGTATATTTTTTCTTCAACACTCCTTCAAGGGAGGAAAACACTATTAGCCTTGCTGTAATTGACAGTTTATTTATCATTATTTTTACAATTAGCAATTAGGCTGTCAACAGTTACATTTAACACATTGCATTAATACAAACCAGGCAGTCTCGATTTCTCAGAGCCACGGTATCAAGACGCAGGCAGCTCATCCATTACTATGTACATTCACAGTTAAGGTGACAGCTTTAAAAAAAAAAAAAAAGTGTATTTAAGTTGCTGGAAAAAGTACAAGAGCTGAAAACTAACCACAGAGAGGCCCATCCAGTCCTAAAGCAGCAGCAGATCCTAGACGGTTCCAATGCAGATTCAATATACAAGTCCAACTAAAAAGAAAATAAAAAAGTCTCTAATCCCAGTATCTGATCACAATTACTGTCATACAGTACTCTATTACTATATATTTTATATATATAATATGTGTCTATATATTATAATCTCTATTACTATTAGATGTATTGTGTTTAAGATCAACACTTGACTATTTGCAAGACCGCCAAGTAAAACAATGTAAACTTCTGAAGTGCTACCTATTAAAGAAACTTATCAATGCTAATGCTTTGAGTTTTAGCGTGGAAAAATGCTGAACACATGCACAACAGATATTCTAAGTTTCTGATACAGGTCAGAAACCAGCGTAAATTTTAAATCTTACTTTGGCCACACTAGTTCCTCCTCCTACATACATCCTTCAACACATACAGAGGAGAACAACACTGTTGCTTGTCCCAAACATCTCACTGTGTCATCTTTGTTGGCAAAATTCAGCTTTCTGTGCACTTAGATGTGATTAGCTGTAATCAGAATACAAGAATTCATGCACAAGTCAGCAACACATGTCAAGGACCATAAAGGTAATACCAAGAGCTGGATTAAAGGTGATCTAGAAATACCAGCAAGAGGTATTTAATTAAAATTCATTTCTATCATCCAGTACGTAGAATAAGATATTGAAGAAAATGAAGTTTTAAGTATCCATTAACCCAGTTATCAATTTATTAATATTTCATTCTATGTTTTACAGTTACTTAAACACATTTGAGCCAACTCACTGCAGGGTTTTTTCATTCTTTTGGTAATACTCCATTATTCACTAGTTGCTTTTTGTTCTTTTTACTGTTTCATAATTTGATAATAAACTTAAGCGAAGTTTCACCCAAAAAATACCATGTTGAGAGGAGATACGAGTGTGACAAATGCTTTCTAAAGGTCTTTATCACTGCTAAGAGCTGACATGACAGTAGTAAGTAAATGCCTGTACTGTGCTGAAGCTAGCTGTCCTGGATGCTATTTAAAACAAGACAATAACTGTCACTTAAGGAGAAATACAGCCTTCTAACAAAACAGTTCTCTAATAATTCTCTTCACAAAAGTATTCCCAAAACTGCTGCATTTAACAAACTGTCTTGCTGCTACTGTAACCAGCTGGTAAGGATGCAGATGATAATCCTGATGGTATCTGAAAGACAGAGACGTATCAAGAATGACAAAAGACTACATCACAATACTGCAAAGAAAAAAGAAGGACCAAGAGATTAAAGAGACTATATCAAGCTAGAGATGACAGTAGTAAAGGAAGCAATTAAGATCCCTCTGAACTTCTTCAAAGCCTTCTTCTGGACAGTCTATCCAGAATCAATTTTGACTAATCTGGTTAATGGCTGCAGCATTCAGAAAGGTATCGGTAGCAGGACAGAAACTTCGACTTGATTTACAGACAAACACAGAAAAAAAGTTACCTTTTTCCTAAGGCTATGTATGCCTCTTTGTGCTATTTTTTACACTCTTACTAATTACTGGCATATAATGAAGTCAAAAAAGCAGCAAGAGAACACACCAGAAAAGGATGGTGGCAACAAGGCTGCTTTGGATTACTTTAAGGATGCAAAGATGTTTGTGAATTTTTTATCCAAACACTATAGAGAAAACACAGTGTAAGCATCAATCAATACTGCACTGGCAGGAAAGTAGAACAGATGATGCTGCAGACCTCTCCCAAATCTTGTTTCTATGATTCTCAATGTAATGTTTTCTATGTGAATGTCATCTTTTTATTTTTCCTTCCCCACTGTGAAGACAGAGCTTCCTGCATTGCGCAAGCCTGTGGAGCAATGTCTGCGATGTGGGGAAACACGGATGAGCTAACTCACTCCCTTACTGGTATATCCAGTACAAGCCAGCAGTCTTAACCTTTCCCTTGTCTCAACCTGTTGGCTGATGTTCTGGCATCGGCCACAGAGTCACAGAAATGCTGCTGGGAACAGGTTAAAAGCAACTACATAACTTCATATTGCGCAAACTGTAAGTACTCTGCCTTGCCAGTATTTTAGTAATCTTTACATTATTTCCTCAGTCCAGCATTAAATCATGTCCAAAAATGCAATTGCTTTCATTATTTTTATCAAGTCAGATGTTTTTTAACTACCGTAACAACCCAGACAGATCTGTTTGGGTTTTGGTTTTGTGTTTGTTTGGTTTTTTTTTAAATTGCTGTAAACAACTGTCACAAGTCTAGTCCCACTAAAACTCTTCTTGAAGAAATATACACATAGAAACATAACACATAGAAATCCCTGTTTTAACATCTTACAATTTAGTAATTCTTTCAATATGTTAATTGCAGTATACTCTAATTTCTGACTGACAGGGAAGGATTACCAGTTGACTTGAACTGACTAGTTGCATAAGAACTACTCATAGAATGTAAACGATTCTAAATGAAGAACAAGAACCAAAAAGAACCTGTATTATCAAACCTGCATGGCAAGTGTATTGCTCTTCAAACTGGCAATATCCAGTATCCAACTGAGCGAGGAATCCCTACAAAAGCCAATTCCATTTTGGGGAATGGAGATAATTTCTAGATTAAAAAAAATTAAAAAATATAAGATGTATGACCTTATATTCCCCCAACCCACTCAGAAGCTAGTTTGGGCAGAGAAAGCTATTTTTAGCAGAAGACTACCTTTTTTGCCAAGCAGCATATGTATTAGCACAGCAAGAGCAGAGCAACACTGGTTCACTACCCAGGCTGCTCCACTAAACAAGTCACACGCTGCCTGAGCTGCTGTACGCAGGCAAACCCAACCAAGTCCTGCACATTAGCTTCTCGTGAGGTTTGGTATTTAACACAATAAGCCTCAGCCGGAAAGAGAACACCAATTTGACCTGCTTGTAAACAGAAAGACTAGCTCCTACATCCCAAACAAGTTGTAATGCTAAATAATTACAGAGGAGACCTGAGGAAAATAAAAGGCACGCGGAAGCAGGCTGACCCAGCAGACGAGTCTGGCCAGTTCGCAGCCTGCCCTGCACGGAGGGTGAGTGGAGCCACCTTGGCCATAACGCCATGTGCAGTCACGACAGCGCCCCTGCTCCAAGCAAGAAACATGTGGCAACCATTAGAGACACAGAAATCCAGAATTGCCAAGTCCCAAAGCTGTTCCCTCTACCTTCTCCCGCTCGGCGGTAACAAGAAAACATGAAAGACAGAAACCCAAACAGTACCACAGGTAAGTAAGTACATGGTCAGGAGAGCCTCAACCCATTCCTAAACCAACTGGAAATGGTATAACCCTTCTGTCCCCGGCTTCACTGGAAGAAGTCCCTGAATGCCTTTTAGGGGAGAAGAGACCTCGCTGCACAAGCCCAGGAGCAATGTTCTTGTAAGAGATCCAGTTTTTTAATTGAATCAGCTGCTTATTACCACTGTCAAGCTTCTATTTATAATAAACCATGCTAGCTGATACTGTTTTTGTCTCCTGGTATGACAGCAAGAGAGCTGCTGCTGGAAAGAAATACGCTGTTCTCCATCCCCCACCTGGCAGTCGAGGGCTGGAGCAACAACAAGAACAACTTCCTAAACTCATTTCATCTCCACATCCTTGTCCATCTGCGCTCCCCGGGCACAGGCTTATGCAGCTCCAAACAGCACTTGCGAAACACGGGACTGCTGCCATTTAGACGAGCAAATTCAGAATGCCTTTCAAGATGTGGAAGAGGAGGGAGCCAGCACATGCATGTGGAAAACAGGTAAAGGCTAAAATTAAAGGAATCTTAAAAAAATAAAACTAAACAAAACAACAACAAAAATAAACAAACACCACAAAACCACCAAGAAAACCCAGAAGGCCACAGCGCACAGCCACAGTTTGCCTCCTGAAAGCTTGAGTGCAGAGGTGAACATGCAGGCCCAACCCACCATGAACAGTGTTTCCAATTTGGCATCAAACTCACACACAGAAAGCAAGATCCAGGCAGCTATGGCCATATCAGATACCTGCAGCTGTAAGAATACTACAAAAGGTGGAAGTAAAAAGGCTGAGGCTTTGCATGTTCATATATGAAATGTATAAGATATAAACTACATATTTATAAACATGTAACACACGTGCCCTTTTAAATTAATCAACAAACAAACTAAAATCAGCCTAATATTCAGATAAAGTCTTTGCTGCCATGGGCAAATACCCTATTATTTTGACTTGACATTTGCACATACTTACGAACAGCAGCAGTTAGCTGAACCTCTGGTGTTAGCAGACTGCATTTTTCACCTTAACCAAAGTACTGAGAACACACACCAAAATACAGTTTCAAAAACAGCTTCCATAGGTCTTGAGCCTAAAAAGTTCATGCTGCTTCCAGAGTTGTCTGCAGCTCTGAGTAGCTAAAAGCCATCAGAAGAACAGCAGGCAACAGACCAAGACCTTAGAAAGGCATCAGAAGAGTCAGGGACAAAGGACAGGAGTCTGGGATGCTGCTGGGGCTGGGGAAGCTCCGGCAGACACAAACCTCACATGCTGCACCAGTGCCCAAAGGGTCACTCAACCAGGCTGTGATACCAAACACTGGGAAAGGTTTTTCTGTTTACAATTTACTGTTTCCCTACTCCAATTGTTTAGCTGTTTAAAGAGTCTCTCCCAGCAACTGTTATTTTTCGTCTGGCAGCAGTGACTTACCCCTCCCTTCCAAGCTGCCTGGACAGGCGCCGCTGTGCCCTTCCCATCTGAGACTCCGCCTGTGAAGGAAGCGCTTAACCGATGGCAGCCTGGGGCACCCAGCTAGACAGCCGGGCTACCAAGTAACTTGACATATACAAATATTACTATGCTTAACATTAAATGGACATTGGGTGAGGAACATTAAAAAAAAAAAAAAAAAAAAAAAAACACCCCACAACCAAAAAGGATCTAAAGGATCTGACCAATTTCAGAGTGAGCCAGATCCTGCTTTAAGTTTTACCAACCCCAAACAGCCAAGAGAACCCACAGCAGCAACATACCTTTTAAACCTCAACATAGACAGACTTATTTAAATTATTTTGGGGAGGGAACACATCACAAGTATAAAATAGACAGATCCAGATACAGCTGTTCTACAAGAAGCATTGCTAAATCCATCTTGCAAGCAGCTCTCCACAACCAGATTGGTTGTGTGGTTTGTTGTTGTTATGGATTACTATATTTAAAGCACAAATGGAGGCAACTCGCTAACAGCTAGGTAGACTATCCCTCAGTCAATGTGAAAAAAAGCATTTGGTCTTCAGTGACTGAAGTAAGTAGTATTTGCCAGCATGCTTCTTGAGGTGTCTTTAACCTACTAGTGGAGAACTTTTACAGAAGGATTTCCGATGCGTATCCCATACGCAAATGTACACTAAAAACAGCACCTCCTAGATTGCAGAGCACCTTCATGTTTTAGCATTTGAGAGATACCAGAACATCTACATGTTCAAATGACCTCTCAAGCTAACAGAATTTTATTTCCCCTTTCTTCATGGGTGCACACCTATGATGCACCTGACTTAGGCTCATGTCCTTTTACTATGCCCAGGTACTCAGAACAGCCAGTGTAAAGAAAGTTTTCTGGTTTAAGTTTTCTTTAGTTCACTTTTATTACCACTATGAGAGAAGCCACTGAATTTTACTAACAGTCCAACAGGGAGTAGACTATGCAAAAGTATTCAAAGCTCTGCAAGAGCCATTAACTTCTAACAAACTACTGCTACACAAAAGGATTTCTGCTTCTGACCAGGTCGGGTTTTTAAACAGAGCAACGTTTATCCACAGAGTCTCACAATTTACAAGCACAGCAGCATAACCACATCATCACTATTTCATTTTGTGCGATATCAACATTCATTATTTACACATTGCTTGTGTCCTTTGAATTCAAATATCCTGTTCAGAAAAAAAGCTGCACGATGAAGAGGTTTCTTTTACCAGTTCAGTAATTCCAAGTACATCCACAGAATTAAACAACACAAGCCAAGTAACAGCACTCAAACTCCTCTGACCAAGTGCAACCACTTCAACTTTCTGATCTAAGTTAAGAAGTCTTCACCTCAGGGGGCAACCATAGTACTATACTACACTGTAGAAATCCTTGCAGGAGGCTAAGGGTCAAATAAAACACTGCTGCAGCACACTTTCAATATTATAGCAGGAAAGCCAGAATATTCAAACATACTTAGTTCCTTAATTTTTTTTAACTCCTGTATGAAAAAAAAAA
>VZRU01020551.1:32339-47987 GCA_013398155.1 Pedionomus torquatus | reverse complement strand
GGAAAGGCTGAGGCGGCGCCGCCGTCCCCTGGGCAGCGGCCGGTCTGGCCGGGGGCTGGGCCCGGGGGGCGGGGAGGTCTGGCCGGGGCCGCCCTGCGTGGGCTCAGCGCTTCTCGACCCGCGAGTGGCACCTTGTGGAACGGGGATTGTCAGGGCGCAGGAGCGTTACCTCAAGTTTTCTTTTAAAACCCCCGCCTTTCCGCTCTTTGTGCGCCGTCCTGAGGCCACGGCTCCAAGCACGCTCTCCCAGAAGTAAAGAACGGCAAGCTTTTCATGGCCTCTCCCGATATGTGTCTCTTTCATAGTCCGTGCAGGGGAACTATTAACGTGCTTTAGTCTGAAGAGTTGCCAGTCGGCTTGGAGAAACAACAGCAGGTCTGCTGAGAAGGACCCCCTGGTCCAAGGAGTACAAGAGTACAGCAAAGGGCTACAAAGGTGATTAGGGGACTAGAACATCCCTCTTGTGAGGAAAGGCTGAGGGGCCTGGGCCTTTTTAGTCTGGAGAACAGAAGGCTGAGGGGGGATCTGATCAATGTCCATAAATACTTAAAGGATGAGTGTCAGGAGGATGGGACTAGTCTTTGTCTCCCATGGCAGGACAAGAGGTACCGGCACAGAAAGTTCCATCTAAACATGAGGGGGAACTTCTTTGAGGGTGGCAGAGGACTGGAACGGGCTGCCCAGAGAGGTGGCGGAGTCTCCATCTCTGGGGACATTCAAAACCCACCTGGACATGTTCCTGTGCCACCTGCTCTAGGTGGACCTGCTTTGGCAGAGGGGTTGGACTAGATGTTCTCTAGAAGTCCCTTCCGACCCCATATCATTCTGTGATTCTTTGTATTGCCATTTTGAGCGTCTATGGATCAGGCCACCCAGAGCAGTATTTTCCAAATCTAGCCTGCTGACTGTCATTTCACCCACTCCTCCCCAGATTTCAGGAGGCTGATGGGCACTAGCAGGGGGGTGGCAGGGCTGCTCTAGGGAGCCGTGTGGCAGGAGGGAAGGGGGAACAGCTTCCCCCATTCCGGCTGTAGCACCGCTACTTTGTGCGCTGCTCCAGTGCCAAAGTCTGGAAAACGGCCTAAGGTTTGGGGTTTTTTTTAAGAAAGTTTCACTTACACGCAATACAGCAGGGTTTCATTTTCCAAAATCCACATTGTTGGGCAATAATGTGGCTAACTTTTCTGGGGAAAAGAAATAGAGTAGTAAGGCGCTAGGGTTTTCCAGCAGTAATAAAGAACCCACTGAAGTTTCTGAATTTCTTCTGATTTTTTTTATCCCAGCTCAGACGGGGACACAGGTAGGCAAGCACTGTATCACCAATTTCTTGGCAAAACCACCACAGCCAAGTAAGCAGCCAACTGCAAGCAAAGATGAACATGGAAACTTGCTGTTAATAATTTTTGAACACCTTGGTTCCTTCTCCCACAATGGGAGATGGACATAGGGAAAGGGGCAGGACGTGGAGGTCTGAGTACATACGTCCTCCTACCCTATTGCATGGCAGCCTGGTCATCTTCTCCCCTCAAATCCATACAGCACTTAGCCTGAGCTGAACACTGCCATAATTTCTGTCCTCAAATGAACCCTTAAGGACTGGGGCTCTCTTATTGTTGCAACAGATGTTGCTTCTGGAAGTGGGGCACATTCAAAAGCTTCTTCATGGGGGTGTGACAAGTGACACGGACAGCTATAAGAGACAGTGCTAAGGAGAAATGAATAGTGCTAAGGAGAGAACGTGTGGTGATGGAAAGCAAGTCTCCCACCAAGAAACCCGTGGTGATCCACTTGGATTCTATGCAGAAAGCAAGCAGTAGCTAGAAAACCAAGCATGTGTGAAAAATATTTTTTATTAATGTTTTTTCTTTTTCTAAACAATACTTTGGTAGTATTTTAAGCCCAGATTTTGGGCTAAAACGCCCATACATGTTGCCTGTCAACAGCAATTGGTTTTTTTAGAGTGTCTCTGCAAAATATGTGAGTTTTCTTTTTCACTGTTAGCACTTCCTTTTTGGGATCTGTTCATTTTATTGTTGACCAAACTAGAAAGGAAAAAAGAAACCAACAAATAAGAGTTTCATAATGCCCAAAAGAAACCACTCTGTTCTTGAAACTCAGCTGCAACTGTATGTGGTGTTTGACGTCCATTTAACTTTGTGCCCTGTGCCCAACAGTGACCACTAGTGGAGGCTTAAGAAAAACAAAAAAAGAGCAATTAAGTATCTCATTAACTGAGCTTCTAATAAGTTGTCTTTTTAGGGGGGAAGAAAGAACGTGGGCTTCACATGATAGAGATTGCAATTGATATAGTCCTTATTAGACAACAGCTAATAATGAATCCCTAAATTTATCTAATTCATTTTTCCACCTTCATAACGTGTCAAATTATTTATTCTTTGACCATTTATTAAGCAATGACTGGATGAGTCAATTCATTATTGCAGAATAAATTTTAAAAATGTATTATCTACAAAATACACATTACTAAAATTTTGCTGCCATCTATTTCTGTGCATCCTATGGGATGCAGCACACCTAAGAGAGTAGTTTGTGTCTGGCAAATTATTACACCTGTTTGCTAACCTTTGAGCAGCTGGTTCTTGGCAACCCCACCACAGCCAACTGGAGCCAAAGATGAACCACGGAAACTTACTGTTAATCATTTCTGCATTTCTCTAAACAGAACTCAGGTCAGTTGGTCTTTCACCTTCAGCTGGGTCAACATGGGGTTAGAATTTTACTCTCAGTATAGGGAAAAAAAAAATAATTGTTAGCAAACAGACCACTGTCACAATGGAAGCAGCTGAGCAAGAAATAAAGATTCTCACACCATTTTTAAGGAATTGCATTTAACACTTGTAAAAATGATATATTATGGTTAAGAAGTTCCATATAACATTAATGAGAAGAAGCAGTCAAAAGAACATAATTCAATGGCTTCAAGCATTTCCCTTTAAAATAAAAATATGCAAATGTATGGACTTTTTTTTCTGTGGTGTGAAAAAGCACAACATTTGTCTGTCTCATGTATTATAAACAACATGCCCAGCAAAATGGGACCATCTGTAATTTTATATCCTTTAAAAATATTTTGTCAAGCTTATGTTAGTAACGTGGATTTCTGGCTGTTAGATATCTTCAAAAAAATTGCTTTTGCAAAGGTTTTGAGAGTTGCATTAAGATGACATCCACTCCTGCATAATGAAGAGCTTGCACTGACACAGTATTAAGAGAGCTGGTATCTGTACATGTGCAACACAAACTGAACCTGGGGACTCAAATTCAAGACCACAGATTGATTCCCAACCTCTCTGGGTTAAAATTGCTTAAGTGTGTTCTACAAATTTAGCCTCAAGCCATGAACTTGAATTCAGATGGTTATCTGTGGTTTCTGTCTGGTTTTGGTTGAGCTCTGCCCACGTACAACTATTAGCAGAGTTTAACATTTTAACTGACCTTAAGAGCCAAATTGCAAATCGATAGGTTATTGTTGATGTGAGATCCAGAGAGATTACAACGCAGTGCTTTTTCTTTCTGCCTTTCTGCTGTACATCCCATACGGATGAGACTCAGCAATAACCATTTAACAATCTATTTTAACAAATAACAGAGCCAGAAAGGCTCCAGCCAAGCCCATTTTCTGATGGATCACTTCTCCAACACTGACAGAAAGGGATCGCTGGTTTTGACACAGCAAGGATTTCTGCTCACCATCTGTATGTTCAAAATCTCTTTGGAACTTGAGGGCAATTTCCAGCCTGCCAAGAGAAAACTAACAAAATCCATCATTTGTGATTTGAGTATGAGGAGAATTCACCATAACAAAGAGGCTGCACTTATACTTAAGGTATGAAAGAATTTGGCAGAAGCCGCAACAAGCAAGGCCTGCTCCTAAAAATAATGTTTGTAATAGAAATCCATATAAACATAGAACAACCTTTCCTTCATTTGGTGTTCATCCCGTTTTCATTGCAGAAACTCAGTTCTCTTCCAAATGGCATTCTTTTTCCTCAGTTTCCACGGCCAAACTGCCAGCCAGCGGCCCCACAAGAAAGGGCTCACAAACTGATCCAGAAATACCTCTTTGTTTCTGAGGAACCAACTTATCTTGGTTTGTCCCTGCAGATATTCATGTCATTTTTAACTTTATCTTTCATTAAATAATCCATAATGCTGAATTCTATACTTGCACAGTTGAAAGCAAAAGAGGATTCTCTACTTCTTAGTAGAAATTAATCTGATAAGATAGATTTTTTAAGGGGAAATCTTCAATAGCTCCTAAGTTTTATACTTTTAGTCTTTCCAAGTACCATAAAGGCATAGCACTTTTGCAGTTCAAAGTGTATTACCTTACTAAAAGTTTAGAGCATAGGATTTGCTAAGTCTACAAGTCTTTTGTGGAGAGTTTTGCAAAACAGTGAAGGAAGTTCAGTCCCATGTGTTTGATTCTGTATAAACCATTTGCCGAAATTTGAGATTCCATCCTTAAACTGTCCTGGTCAGAGGTTTAAGAGGATGAGCTCCCATACTCAGCTGGGGCAAAAACAAGCAATAGTCAGCTACAAAAATGTGGATGGACAAATCTTCAGGGTGCTTCTATATCTCCTGACGCTAGAAGATGACAAGTAGATGTTCTGCTATATTTGGATCTTTGGGGATTTTTAAGCATAACCATGTCTGCCTGTGGGCTGGCAGGGGAGGTGTTTCAGACCTCCCTCCCTTCAGGAATGGTTTGTAATGAAGCTTCCCAATGGACTGAGGCCCAAATCCACATCTTAAAGGCGCGTAATTGCTTAGACCAGAGCTTGCTGGTCTCATCTGGGAGGTGACAAACACAAACAACGGCCACTGTTCCTCTCACCTCACCAAATGCACTGTGAATCCTGTGCTGCATTATGGAATAACTCCCATAGAAAAAGCTGACTCACACAGAGCAACCTATTTACAGCTCCCATAGTTTCAGGTCTGCTGTCTCCTGGTGGAAAAGGCACCCTTCTGCATGATGAGGCCTTGAAAGTGCTAGAAACCAGAGGGAAGCTGGGCTGGGGTCTCCGTTCCTGGGATGCCCATGAAGGACCGCAGCCCCAGCTGCCCTGTTATAACCCAGCTATGATGTCCTTGGCTTGCTGAGGGGCTCAAGAGGCCTCAGTAGAAGGACACTCTATATCCAGAGTCTGTATGAGAAAAACATCAAACTACCCATACTGGGACAGCTCTGAGCCAGCCCAGAGACACAGCTGCAGGCACCTTAAGGACTTGAAAGACAAAGGTCTGTAAAGATTAGCGGTTTAAAGACTAGCGAGATTACTTGCATTGGGATTTTAGATTTATGGGGTGAATTTCTCCTCTGCCTCACATCAGTTGCTTGTATCATAGAATGGCTGGGGTTGGAAGGGACCTTAGATTTCCAACCCCTCTGCCACGAGCAGGGACACTTCCCACTAGAGCAGGTTGCTCAAAGCCCCATTCAGCCTGGCCTTGTGCACTTCCAGGGCAGGGGCGTCCACAACTTCTCTGGGCAACCTGTTCCAGCGTCACCTTCACTTACGCTACGTGAAAAGTGTTATTTGCAGGCAGGAAGACTTCATGCAAGTTCTGCAGCCACAGTTCATACCTCTCATTTCCAAACATTCCATCCATTATTGTTGTGGTTTCAGCCAAATTTACTCCTTGTGCGCGTCCACCTTTAGCCCAGCCCTCCTATGGAGTTTAGTTTTGGGAGGAGGTCGTGTTGTTAGGGTTGTTTGGGGTATTTTTAGTTAGAATGAAAACATCTGGGGGAGTCCCACTGAATCTGGGAATCTCTAGATTTGTTCAGAGTGAAAACAGCAGCCAACCTTTGCTTGGGCAGAGAACAGAGACCAGACTTCTAAACCAGAATGCCATATGCAAAGCCTTTGTTGAAGGAACATGGTCTTTCTGACTGAAGCAGCCCAAGAGTTACATCTTAACTATTTTTCTTTCCCCTTCATTTAATTTTATGCTTATTTAAGCATGGCAATGTAAATAGGCATGGATGTCCTAGACCACAATGTTTTGCTCTGCCTCGGGTAACTAAAGAAGGTGTGAAATTACAAAATCTAAGCTTTCACGCTTCAGCCTTAACTGATTATATGCAGTAATATGCCAAGGAACAGCATGTAGATGCACTCTGGCAAAACTAGACGTGCAATATGAATTTTTCAGCATTCGGGTTTGGTTTTTTTTAAACTTTAGACTGAGAGGAGTCTGAACAATCTCCCCAACCCAGCCCCAACATTGCAGCTTTGATTATCCAGAGCACTGTGATTTTGATGCAGAAAATCATGCAAGATTGACCAGTGTAGAAAAATTTGGTATCTATTTATACAAAATCAACAGGCCCTCCCCTGTTGGCACAGATTAGAGCCCAGAGTGGTAGCAGGCAGCAAACGCGACAGTCACTATGACTAGAGTCACCACTCATGGATATATTGCCCTCCTTGCTCCACTGACAACCCCATACCATTTTAGACATCCTTTACATTGTTTTAAAATAATCCTGAATAAATGAAAGCAAAAATTACTTTGAGTCCTTTCTGCCATCTTCCTAAACTGTTATAAATTCCAAATCTCTGGCAATAAAAAAAGAAATCCTGTTGTTTAATGCATAACATAATCCATTTACACATAACATTTCATCTGTAAAATGGGTAACGGGATGCTACAGCTATAGTTGACTCTGCTACTAGATGGACTAGTACTTTAATTACTTCCCAGGCTCCCTTTCGGCCCTATTTTTATGATGCTGCACTGAAAATCTGAGTGAAATCATCAAGATGTTTGCATAACAGATCTGTATGCTCAATTGACCTGATTTGTTCCCACTAAAACACTGCCCATAGGGAAAAGCAAGCAGAAGACTCACATTTGTGGCTTTTTGGGAAAAGGAGCTCTTTCAGCCTGTGAGAGCGAGTCATCAGTGAGCAGGAAGGATAAGTGTGCATAACGATTCATTTGGGGCATAAAGAAAAAAAATGTTTAGGCTGATGAACTACAACTGAGCTAGTTTAATGAAAGGACAAATCAATTAAGAGTTGAAATAGCAGAAAAACCCTGTCTTATCACACACTGCCTACCTGCAATAAGCTGTGGATTTTGTCCATCACGTACAAAAGGAAAAAAAAAAAAAATCTGTTCTTAAGCTAATTCCAACCTTCTAGATAATGACTGATGGTTAGATTTTAATATTTTTTTTTAAATTATTCCTTTGGAGAGTCAGTAAATGATTATCTGCAAATGGTTGCTGCTTCCTATAAAGCCAAATGCCAATCAACTTACACAAGCAGTCCCTTACGCATCATACTGTATTTTGTCCTGGGTTTTATTTATGACATGTTTTTTACTTCATTGACTTCAGTGAATTCAAAGTGGTTGGGGTCAGCCACATTTAAAAAAAAAATTTGCAGATTTAGAGCAAGATCCGTGAACGCTGAAAAAAAAGATGGAGATGTTTTGACAACACACAACTGCCATCAGCAACATTCAGCATAATGCTGTATCCTCTTCTAAATCCTTTTATAACTAAACCTTTTTACTTCTTAACCTGGCATCAGAACAGTAACTCACAAAAAAAAAAAATCATTACTATTTTGGCAGACTGCTCATGAGCATCTAAATTTTACCTTTTATCTTCCTTTGAAAAACATGGACACATGTAAGTGTGTGGCCCTCCCCTTCCGCAGCACAGCAGTTCCTGGGTTTATGGCTGGGAAGCATTTTCATAGAATCATAGAATGGTTAGAGTTGGAAGGGACCTCAGAGATCATCAAGTTCCATCCCCCCTGCCATGGGCAGGGACACCTCCCACTAGAGCATGTTGCTCAAAGCCCCATCCAGGGGCCCCATCCATTTTCTGGGTCTGTTGAATACTGACACCAAAGAGAACCAAAATAAGAAGCAGGTATGAAGATGCTAAGTTCTCAGCGAAGCGGGGACAATCTGGAGGGTGTCTGTCTCAAATGTGATGACTCAGATTTTTCCATTTCTCCTTGAAAATTGATCTGATCTTTGCTTTTACTAAGTCTGTTAAGTGGGAAACCAATTAAACCGCAAAATCACAGGGCAAGTGATGCCTGATGTGTTTCAATTCGTTCAGCACTTTTGACCTCACTGCTGTTACCAGCCATGGACAAAATATCATCTGTTACAGCACTGTCACAGTTCTTACGTTTTGCTACCCCAAACCTGCAAGTCTAAGTGGAACAAGACTTGACTCTGGAACAGGCTCCGCTCTGAAGAGAAATACGAAGATGCAGTTCCATGCTTTACCCCAAAGAAAGCAAGGCCATAAAGATGAAAAACACAAAGCACGGAAGGTCGCTGAGGAGGATACCCGCCAGGCTGCCACTTTACCAGGCTAACTAGACACGATGTAACTAGGCATGGAAATTATTTTCTGAAGTGAAATTAGCAGCCAGCGACAGATTCACTAGTTCTGATAGTTGTTTTTCTGGTAAAAATGACCAGTAGGGTTAGCATCGATATGAGAAAATATTTCGTCAGATTAAAAATAAATTTAAAAAAAAGTAGAAATGGGACAAATTTTGGTAGGATGTGGAATTATAAATTATCAGAACCGATTAACAATTTCTTATATGGCACTAACCGCTATCAAGAAATAAAAGGAGACAATGCTAGTGAAAGCAAACAAATTAAGATCACATTGTTTGACAGGTATTTAATGCCTCCGTTGACAACACTGTCCCTAAGGGCAGAAGCAGACACGGCCATCCAAGAAAACTGTTCCCTGAAGGATACAGAAGAGCATATAAATTGCTTATTCAAGCAGCCTCCTGCCATTTGCAATTCAAAGTGCTGCCTCACTTTCTGAGATCACTCAAAACTCTCTTGTGACTGAAGTCGTAACTTGCATTTATTTATTCCATATCCTGTTTACTAATTCACTGATAAGTCCCTCTCACCATTCACAGCATCACAAGGCTCCTTTTCTACACTAGAACAAATCAGCCCTTCCATTGATGCCTTTGTAAGCATCTTGTCAAGATTTGTTCCACTTCAACACCAAAGCAACGCCCCGGCCTTGTGGCCTGGAAGCAAAATGTCACTGCAGCAACTCCACGTTCTGGTGATACTGTGCGGTGTCCCTCTCTGTCCCCTTGCCGTACTGTGCTCCTGTCAGAAGTTAACTTCACAGGAGAGCGGTCCCTTTTGCAAGGACAGCCAGGGCTGCCCCATTGTCCTGACTTGGAACAGAACAAGTACCACCTACAGAAAGAGACATTTGTAAGGCTTTCTCCAGAACATAAGACAGCGACTATGCAGCTGGCCTGGTGGCAGCAGCAGAGCCCCAAGCCTTTCTGTTCATTTGGCAGGAAGAGCTGCAGTGCCGACATAGGAAGGAAATACTTTCATCAGACCCCTCAGCCACATTCAAGAACACCAACGATAAGATACCACAGCTGACTTGAGAAGTAGACAGAACCAGGTAAGATTATACTTTCAGAAAATAGCCAGGGCACTCCCATTCCAGTATACGCGGGTTTTTCTAGGTTTGTATCAACCGTGATTATTACACCTCCAGTAATACAGATACCAAGATCCTGAGCTGAACAAATTCAAAGAGAAATACTGTACTGGGGAATAGGAAACTGCAGAATTAACCAAGATCTGTATCACAAACTGTCTTCAAACATGTAAAATAAAATCACCAAAGGATGGATTTAATGTTGGGTTCCTAAGATTTCTACTGTGCTGACAGTTTCTGTGATTAAAAAAGCCATGAATCTGGTTCTCAGAAGTTCATTATTGTAGCATTGTCCACTAAAATACAACATGCTGTTATACAACCAAGCATCTGGGGAGATTAACCCCGATTTAAAAAAAAAAAATCTCTGGGAAAAGCAGCTATTTAATAGAACAAGGATGACGGCAGAATAAACTACCGGATTTGTGTAATCGAATCTAGTCAGATGTTAGGAAGTATTATTTTACCAAAGAACAAATCAAACAAATATTTACCTTGATCCTAAAAGACACTGAGTACAAAGCTCCCAGTAATTTGCCACCAAAAAATAGAGTCTTTACAGAGAAGGAGGACTAGATTGACCTGGAACATTCAGGAATACGCTTCTTCACAGTGCCAAAGGAAAAGAATTCAGGGAAGCCTCACAGGAGGGTGTCCTGAGAGACACACTGAATATGAACAAAGGGCAGTCAAACCCACACTGCAATGACATCTGTGGGCAACGGGAGCGAGACAAGAGGCCAGGAGGAAGATACCGCTGAGCTGAGAGCAGACTGGAAACGCCTTTAGCTGAATCAGAGATAACTGTGTAACGGTTCTTTTCCTGTGCTGTGAGGCCCTTCTCCCACTCCCTGTAGCCACTTCAAGGCTCAATCTCCACACGCAGTTAGATGATTCCTGTACTACAGCTCTATTTCACCATTCTGAAATTCTACATAAATACTACCTAATGAAAACAGCTAAAGTGTTTCCTGACAGTTTGCTTGCATTCAAATATATGTGCTCATTCTTCCAGCTATGAAGCACCATTAGTACTTGCAAGAAGTCTGCTCCTTGCACTGAACAGAATGACTTAGCTGATTTGCAAGACATTTACCATAACTGGGTTTGGGCACAAACAAAGCAGTCATTTCTTTTTTATTTTTCTTTTTTTCAGTAAAGTGTCAGAACTGTCAAAAGTATCCATTAACACAGAATTTGTCCAAGAAGAATTTTATCGCATTGCTGTTATTACAGGAAAGACAAGAAAAGTAAATCTCAAGACAAGGACATATGACTTGGCAGACGTGCAAAGCACAGACATCGGCCTAATATTCCAAGAACAAACTTGACTACTGCCAGGAAGCTGACAGCTACAATTCATGCGTATCTGCTGTTTCCCATGAACTGCACTTTGCAGAAGTGTGAAGTCAGACACTTAACATTTCTATCAAGTTAAGACAGTAAAGAAAAAAACTCAGCACTCTGAAACTCATATTAAAAAAATTTAATATGTTTTTTTCCAAGACCTAATATATAAATGCAATGGTAATAACGTACTCTTCTTTTGTAAGCTTGGATGAAATATATTGAAGTCCACTTTTCGAATATTACATAAATAATCATCTAAAGCAACCTAGAAAAGAAGAAAAAAGCTTAGTCCATATGGCGCACATGAATAGCAGGGCATTAAGTTTAAAAAGCAATACATGAAACTGAACGGGGAACTGCAAAAATGTGCAACAGTTTGTTTTATTAAAAAGTAGAGTAACCATCCCATTCAAAGGATATTAAAAAAGCAGGTCTGGTGAAGAGAAGCATTGTTTTTTACTAGACCAACCAGCAGATTATGAAAATAAGTAAGATTCTGGGCCCTTGCACCAGAACGATGGTCTGTGAACATACAGGCACCTTGGGCAAAATTATTTAGTTAAAGAAGGAGGATTAGAAGTGTTGCTCAAAACTATTTGGTTCCACACTCAGACACACATCTTGATATTCAGAAGTTTTACGTATTATATTTCCCCAAAACAGACACATAACACACGTTAACCATACTTAATTTCATACTCTATTTTTCAGATTAGCATGGAAATGAGTCCATCAAGAGCACATGATATCATACCCACCGTACAGAAAAATGCAGGGTATGCCTTCACAGGAACTTTCTTACTGAAAGATCTAGCCTGAAAGTAAATGGGGTACGGTAGGGGAAAAAAAGAAGGAAAAAAAAAAAAAAGGAAAAATACTTAGCAGGAAAGCTTTACATTTCAGATTAAACATGAAGTACCATATACAATGGCTAGAGCCAGCAGACTGTGTTATGAACTACGTCCCTTTTCATTTTGACATCCTGAAACTATAATTTTACATTATATGCAAGCCAGCACCAACTCTCACTATACACTTTGTACAGTAATTACACTGAAAGTCTGTAATACAAGGCCCGCTAACGTTCTTGGATGTTTTGACCTTACAGTTTACATATAATAACAAAAGTAAATTAGTAGCTCTTGTTTCAACAAAGCTCCAAGTTGCATTTTTATAAATATGGTTTAACACTTTCTTCTCATCCCAAGAGACAGAAATGATGGAAGACCAGAAATGCATTTCTCCGAGTGCATCTTTTGGGTCCAGTGTTGCCATCAGTCCCAGAAGCCTAGTTATGCACCATTTACACTTATTGGACTCTGAAAGGATCTCAATGCCTCAGGTCCTCAGTATCTTTGCATAAACAAAGTCTAATCCATGGCTGAATCAAATCTGCAATTTAAACCAACGTACAACTCAGGTGCATCTAACAGAGCTGAAGCAAATTTCTCTGTAATGCTTCTTTATAAATACAAAATGACTCCTTGTTTTGCCTTTTCTTACAGGTTAAACAAACCAACCAACCCCTTCTGAATACTGAATATGCATGAGTTTCTGTTCATTTTCCATGGATCTTTCCTGACAACTGGGAAAATCAGGCTGAAACTTTAGGAGGGAAAAATACTTCATCTTTTCAGACGGCAAATTAGATCTCAAAGTTTTAAAATAATAGCGTATGTATGAGTACACATGCATATAAAAAAGGAAAATGCTCTTCCCTGATCTGATGCTCTGCCTTATCATTATTAATTGCAAGATGAAAAAAGAAAGTAATCTTGCTTGACCTTCTTAACCCAGAATGAGTTGCATGTCAATCAAGAAAGCATGTTACCTTCCTCAGTAATTTCAGTCCATAATGATCGAGCATAATTAAGATAAATGCAAAAGCCAAAAGGAGTCTTTCTTTTTAAAGAGGAATGGGGGAGAGAATGATTAAGAAAAAAAAAAACAGGGGCACATAAATGTATTTGCAGGCTTTTTTGTGGGACTGAGAGACCACTTTTATTATATGTTTTTATTCTAACAAAACACACAATTCCTGAAGAAAACTGCAGTCTTCATTATCTTATTTTGCCCTCTGCTGGTCACCAGTTGCAGTATGAGGAAGATTTGGCCACACTTCAGAAACTTTTCTCCCAAGATTAAGCACCGCATTACTACCAAGTGTTTCATTTAGTATCGCTGAGACTTTATTTAGCGTTTGAGGATTGTGTTTCTTCTGTCTGTGAAAGGGAGCTGGTAACTGTTACCCTCATCCTCCAAAATACATGGTTTGTGTAAAAAATGCTGAGATTGTTGAAACCTTTCTGCAGGTGTAAATTTCACCCTACTAATTTCACCCTACTCTGTCCAACTAAGACAGAGCCTAAGTGACTGAGAAGACTCTCGGGCAAAATAAGATGGTGATTTTATACCACAGAGCAGATGCGGTAAAGGCACCAGCCCATCACATTCAACTAAAGTCTTGAAATACCCAGGCAATGTTGCCAGCAACAGTCCATTTCATCCATTAAGGGAGAAAGTATCTTTACCCTTGCATTAACAAGGACCATCTGATTACAAAGGAGGCTAATCCCCTGTCATTACTGTCAGTTCAAGTGATTTGAACACTCTAGAGATCCTGCACTGTCAATTATTCTTCACTGATGATGATGGAGGCTGGAAGCAAGTATTCAGCGAGGACTTTTTTTAATTTTAATTAAGATGATATAACCCATCCATTAAAAAGAAAAGGGGGGGTGGAGGGGCGGAAAGCGCCAAGATCAATATTCAATTGAATAAAAGGCTAATGCTGCCCTAATCTGGTTTCCTTGTGTTTATACTTTTCTGTATAGTCTCCAATTACATGATCACATTGCATATTTTCCACAGGTCCCTCCCAGTGCGTACCGAGGGTAGGGCTCCAGGAATGGAGTGGGAAGGAAGGCAGGGGTAAGGTTCTGCCTGTTCTCTTCAGAAGCTGATCGGCATCTAGGGCACCAGTAGACCAATGCACTAAGAATTTTCAAATTATCTGGAATGTTCTGAAGAACTGAATTCTCTCCCTGCTTCTACCCCAAAGTTTCCATACAATATCAACAACAAATTTTAAGCATCTGGACAATAAATGTACATTGCTCCTTTTCCTCGCCTCCAATCACTGATACAAGGCATTCCAGGCCAGGCACTTGGCATTTTTGTAAGCCACAATTGCAACCAAAGTCAATGGGTTTTATCTACAGCGCATTATGGCTTGAGGTGTGGGGAACTAAAAAGAAAAATCAAAGTATTTCAGCTTGAACAATGACAGCAGACAATTTTGACCTTGCATTTTCTTTGTCTCTGTTCCCTGCTTCCAGATGGAATAAACAGTTTCCTTGGCATTGTGACAACAAAAACTGAGACATCAGGTGAAACAACATGAACAGGAATGCATTAAATGCAAGTTATAAATAGTCTGTATTAAAAGTAAAGCCCAAGGCTACAAATTGTTAACAAAAAATATAAACATTAAGCAACTAACGAATTGCTGACCGAACAAACCAGGGATGCCTCATTTTGCCTTCAGAAAAATGAAAAAGGACTCCTCTACCATCTCTATTGTATAAGATACTGTGATCACTGTAACACTGTAATTGAGGATTATATTAATGGTGCAAATGCCGAGATAAATCTGGCTTTTCACATGAAAGTGGTGTATTTTCACACTACCTCAATTGGAGTATTGGGTGCAGTACTCAAAGTGCACGCATACATGTACTTGCAGACATAAGAAACTCTTTACAGTTCCTTCTTGCAAGTTTCTTTTTCCAGATAAAGGCAGACACAGTGCTGCTGCTGAAACACGCTTTTGCTTTTGTATTATGTACCAACAAGCAATTCCGAGTGTAGCTAAAATAAAAGCATAAAAGAAAAATAGAGCAGGACTCTGCAGTTCTTCAGTATTCTTTATCCATGGTGCAAACAAATAAAGCCTTTCCCAATGCGCTTGGCTGTGAGCCAGAAGAGAAATAAACAAGAAAGTACCTTTCCCACCACGGCTTTGAGCATGGCTGGTCATGTTAGGGAATGCTTCCCCCCTCCCACACCCACAACCAGGCAGTTAAAGGCAACATGCTGTGCCTTCCTGGCAGCCGTTCCGCTGTGCCCTGAAATAGCATCTGCAGAAGTGCTTTCTGTGGTGCTGATCCCACCCTGGCACGGACCTGCCTTTAGAAAGCTCTGCTTGAAGATTCCCTCCCAGTAATGAGGCTTTCAGGCAGTATTTACATATATGCAATTGGATCCAGCTGTGAGTAAACTGCCTCCTGGACACACAGATAAACGTCGTATTCATACAGAAGTAGTTGTAACATTTAAAGGTTTCATGTGTTTGGTTTTTCACTCTTGAAGTAAAAGTAAAATGTTTGAAATTAAGCATGCAGCTGTAAAATCATCTAATAACACATACACATAATGCTTTGTAAAGATTAGCACTGATTGTTTGATAAAATAAAGAAAAGGAAAGGAATCTCACATGTTCTAGATGAATATGGGCTTGGCTGGCAATGTCGTAAATTACATCTCTCACATTTTTCTCTTGCTTGCCTCTAATGAAATCCTCTTGTGAAACTCCATGCTAGACACAGAAAGGAAAAACAAAAAAGAAAAATCCTCAATAAATACCAAGTTTCCATTTTAGCTTCCCAAAAACATGTCCCAGCAACAAAACCAGCCGCACAACACTGAATCAGCCCAAATGTTTTACCACTGCCCCCTCTGTTCTATTTCCCCTTTTTTGTGAGTCACTTGGGGGGAAAGGAAAAAAAAAAAAA
>VZRU01020551.1:18404-32306 GCA_013398155.1 Pedionomus torquatus | reverse complement strand
ATTAAAACAACCAAAACCACCACAACAGTTGGCACAGACTCTCCCTGCATGAAGTTCTTCCCTAAAGACTTTGTGGTCAGTCAGATAACCAAGTCAGATTTTAAAGTTTTGGGAATTTATATCAGTTTGCATGCTCAATTTTTAAAACCCTAATCCACGAATTGGTATTAAGCAGAAGAAAGCCAGCAACAGCTACCACAGAAGCCACACTGGCTTACAAAGTCAGTCACTGTCTTGGGATTGGTTTGCACCACCAGGCTTGCACAAAAACCTAACTGAAAAAAAAAAAAACAACCAACAACCCAACAACAAAAACTCAAATCAAAAACCCAAAGCCATCAAAAAACGCCTACCCTCAAAAAATCAACCCCAAACTTACTCTTTCACTATGGTGACCAACGTAAGACGTAATACGGTATATTCAGAACTGCACCTGTTGCCCATTCTTCTCAAGTGCACCCAGACATGTGAAAGCCGTACAGAGGCAGGTGGGCTTCACAGGAGACAGAGACTGCAGCAGAATTCTGCGATACCCACTAGCAGCTGAAATGCTTACAAGATGCTCAGTCTGCACAGAAGGGGTACAAGCTGTTTTTACAGTTCCACTGTAAAACGCCTTCCATGGCAAGGAATGACTGTGAATTTTCAGGCTATGTTTGAAAAGCTAGAAACTTGGAAGGCCTCCCATACCATCCAGTCCCAAAAGGGCTGAAGGCAGAGCACAGCTCCTCTCTGCAGTCTTATAACCCTGACCTATATTAGAATCTACATTTTTTTGCAACTACCTTAATTACTAAACTTCAAAACAAAACTTTCAATTTTATTGAAATTATATTCAGAAAATACGAACACAACTGCCTTAAGCATCACCATAATTTATATAAATGCTGGTTAAAGATAAAAAGAATAGCATTAACATTTAGAAATCAAGACTGGAGATGAAGGAGTAACAGCTGTGATGCCTACAGATCTAGCCAGAGAACATTAATGAAAAAAAATTGAGCTTGAATCCCATTTTACCCAAATTGCAAGGTCTGCTAAATTCCAATGCAAATTAGGTATAGAGTTTAAACTGGAGGACTATACCATCTCCTACAGCAATGTATGGAATGTATGCTTATACTTATCAAATATGTAACAAAAAACCCCACAACCCATCCCCCCTCAAAACCCCAAACCACCAGCACATTTATGAAAAGGCAGTAAAGAGAAATCCTAGAAGGTTGTTCAGAACTAAAATTTCTCACAGTGCTTCCTTTATGGGGATAGGAAAAGAAAAAAAAGACAAAAACAACATAAAAAACCCAAAGCCAGGCCCCATTCCATATGTGTATTTCTATACATTACTGGAAAAATTCCTGAAAGCTAAAATACTACTATATTTCATAAAAAAATAATTAAAAAGTAGAAAAAATCCCAGAAACCCTGGAGTTTCATAAAGGTCACTTCTCTCGCCTCCCAGAAGATATAAAATCATGACGATGGCATATTACTAGGCCACAGCAGAAAGTGTTAAAATAAAGCAAAAAGGTGTTCTGTTTCTGGCATAATAAATTACAATGTCATATCTAGCACTGAGAGACAGAAATAGAAACACTACACTGTTCAATTCCAGACAACTTGCTTCTCCTTACCAACATACAAATATCCATGGGAAGAAAGACCTTTTGTCTTGTACTGTGATACGGAGTTGCTCTTAAACAGGTAACTATGCCTTGTGCTTTCCCAATGTGACTGGCTGCGTGGTCGGCATGGATGTCCCTCACACCTAAAATTACAGAAATAACACATTTAGAGAACACACAGTCAGGCCTTCCGAGGGGTATAACCTTCCCTGATGCATATCACAGTCATATTTAAGGAAAGCTAAGTGTGTTGGTCCGTGCTAGAATTGCCTACGCTGATAAATCGCCTTGAGCTCTTATCTCAGGGGTGCAAAGCAGGAAGCAAAGTCATTGACTTCCATATTCAGGAGCAAGATGTCTCTTGGTCTGTCGCGGCTCCTGCGAAGGGTATACATAGCGGAGCAGCACTTACTCAGAGACAATACATCAGGACACACACTCACTTTCATTGGCACGTCCTCCCCCAGGATAACAGTATTCCAAGAACCATTCTCCCTGCCAGAAAAATCATTCAAGCGTGATATTCCTGACCAGCATTACTGTTTGCAGTGTGGTTTCACCATTAGCTGCAGCTGATTCAGCAGTGAACTGAAGCCAAAGAGGATGGCCCTACACGTCCCCTAGAATCCGTATTTCATGGCAAGACTGGCTTAGACTCATCATAAAGCCATCAGGACTGATTTTTTGCACGGGACTGATCTGGGATAAAATGAAAATTTAAAGGAAAAATGAAATTAAAATTCACAGAAGCTCTGACAGAAGAAGCAGTCTACAAAGAAAGGAATGAGATTACAGGAATTACAGACCAACGAGCCCAGCTGATACCTGAAAACAATGCTGGGTGTACAAGAGTCACTGCCTGAGCCTTGCATAGGTCTCAGAAGTCCCTGCAAAACAGTGGCTACAGGTAGACTACATGGACTTACTTTGGCAATGGCAGCAGAAAGCAGCATGTGGCTTGGAGGAATCAATGGATATAAGTTACTGATACTGACTGGGAAGCTCAGGCTTTACATACATCTAGGAATTTAAAAAAAAAAAAAAGCTAAAAGCCTAAGTTTGCAATGACTCATGATGCTTAACCTGGAAATATATATATAGCAACAGTGAGGTTCTGAAAAGGTTTAACAAAATTATTGAGTAGTACCAGACTCTTAACTACCTAGGCAATGTCTCAGAGAGCACAATATTAGTATTTTTAAATACCAGGAGCTGAGAGGAAGTACCAGGACTTTGGACAAGATTACTAGTCAATATGAGCTTGTCAATAGAAGTAGCCCAAAATCAGTTAGAATAAACATCACTACTACTGGGAGAGATAAACACGGACTGGAGACAGGTCAGGAATAAAGAAGCTAAAAAGCATAATAAATTTCACAAACGTGACCTGTAATGAAACCAGGTCCCCCTAGTCTAGAAAAGACTGCTGATAGGAAACACCAAGAAGAGGGCTGGGTTCAATTAATTCCTCCATTTGTGGAAAAAAAGCCTACAGAAGTTACCTGTTTAATAAGCAGCAAAGGAGACTTTTGCTTAGATATTTTGTTACACTGGTATATTTAAGAAAAGTTAGACATGACAATAGGACACCTAGAAAATCTGGACACTCCCCCCGACAGACTTTCAAGAGAAGGATCATCTGACTTGTATCAGGAGTAACCCAAGCATGACTGAACTTCTCCAGGATCAAAGACATTTCTCAAAATGGAAGACCTCAATATTTCTCCAACCAGAAATTCAGAAAGACAATCCAACATTTCACTGATTTCCCACTGATGAAGTGAACATCAGATGTCAAGAAAGAGGTTCTTAATTTCTTCCCAAGAAGAATGTGCTCACCATATCTTTCTTTTTACCTTTTAAACCCTTTCAACCTCAACATTGGCCTTCTATCAGACTACTTGATAAGCAAAAGGAAAATATTCCTACTACAGCATTAAATATTACTAAATAATACTACTACTGAACAGTAAAAATTCTCTAAATACTAATAAAATACTAACAAATAGTACTAAATAACACTAATAGTAATTATAGTAATAGCAATTCTAATAGGTCTCTTAAGTCACAGGCAATAGGACAAGAGGAAATGTCCTCAATTTGTGCCAGAGGAGGCTCAGACTGGATATTAGGAAAAAGATTTTACACTGAAAGGGTTATCAAGGATTGGAATGGGCTGCCCAGGGAAGTGGTTGTGTCACCATCCCTGGAGGTATTGAAAAAGATGGGTAGGCATAGTGCTTAATAATATGGTTTAGTGATGGGTTTTATCAGTGTTAGGTTGATGGTTGGACAAGATGACTTGAAAGGTCCCTTCCAACCCATGCAATTCTATGATTCTAAGTGGGACAATCAGAAAATACGGTGAAGAGCTGGCTTTACCGTGCTCTGTAACAGGAGCAAGAAAAGACAAAACAGTATTAAGCAACAATGAACAGAGCAGTAGGAAACCACACTTCAGCAAGCTTTCCACTGAGCAGCTTCTAAGGAAAGTACTTGGTTGCAGGACAGGTGCACTGAGATTACAGATCTATGGCTGAGCCTTCAGAACACATCTGAAGTATTAACTAAGACAACTTCTACTGAAATCAAACTCCAGTGGGTAGAGAGTTGTCTTTTGGAAACATCAATTAATACTGTACCTGCACTAATCAACAAAAATCTAAAAAAGGGGATACACCTACCCAATATTTCCAAGGTGAGGTACAAGAGGGCACTCTGAGTGTTCTCAGCGTATGTTTCAAGTTCCTGGATGTTACGGTACGCTTTATCATCCAAATTCTTCTCCTGTAATATGAACACAGAAATTCAGTAAAATGTAAATATTACTGCTATTTGTGCAAATTTATTACTACAGTCAGATTAGCATAATCTACTATTAGAAAAAAATGGGCAAAATTAAGAGACAGTAAGAGAGTATAAACTCAGATAGAAGTAGTCATTAAAGCTTAAGCAAGTCTAATGTAACCAAACAGCTACATGAAACTGCAGCCAAGTTTGGCTACTGGAGCAAATATAACCTCTTGCAATAAGAAGAAACCAGAATTCTTCATTTAAAAAAAAAAAAAAAAGGTAAAACTGAAAAAAAAAAAATCACATGATATTCTTGCACTACAGGGTTGTCAATTTTAATACTTACCTGCTTCTGAAGCACAGAGAAATTTGATAAATAAGAATATATTTTTTAAAACATGCATAAAACACAATCCATCAGATACACACCTGAGTTTCATACACAAATAGCCCTCAAAATATATCATCCTCCAGCATTCTTCCTGTCTTAGTGGCTTTTGTGGTTAAAACATTATCAGTCCTAAGATTAAAAAAACTCTGAAGTCTTTTATAGCAATGACACTCTGCAAGTAACTATCCATCAGTTTTCTCAAGGTGTAACTTCCAGAGATGCTAATCTTTAGCAGCAGAGTCAGCTTAAGAAATTCCTGCCCCCAGTTATTCATTCTTGCCCTTGGTATCAGAGTTGGTAGCAGCATCACTGGAACAGTGAAATTCTTCTAAGTAGACCGTGATATTTAATCCCACAGGATAGAACTTCCCTCACATCCAGAAAGCATAACTCCAAACAGATTACCCTTCAGGGGTAAACACTTCAAATCAAGAATAGAGACAAGCAATGGAAAACATACACTGGATGTCAGAGCAGGAAACAAGAAAGATGTCGACTCACAAACTACATCTATTTTAAAGCAAAACTAAGCAAAGGATTCTATTAGCAGCTCTGGCCAGAAAGAGCAGAAATTATGAGTAGGGGCATTAAGGGAGAATTAAAAGGAAATACGGCAGTACCGTTCTTAAAGAGAAATACTACTGTCTGGAAAAAATTAATTACTTAAACTTCTGTTTTACACACAAACACATAAAGTAAGAGGGAAAAACCCCACATACAACTAAAAACATAATCAGTCCTTAAATGGCAAGTACTTACTCTTTCATCAATTATCTTCATGAACCACCTTTTAGTCAAGTTATGTGTCTTGACAGCCTGAAAATTATCAAACAAAACATCCATGTTAATGTATATAAACTGAGGGTAGTAGTGCATTCTGAAGGCTGAAATATATTTTAGATGATCCTTTTCTTACAAGGATTGTATTCATTGAGTTAAAAACGTGACACGTGAGTGGAAAATCATAGAATCATATAATTGACTTCTTCAAATATAAAAAATTTCAATTGGTATTTCTTACAAGTTGTCACACACAAAAATGAAATCTTGGACATCAAGCCAGTTAACTAAAAGCATTTCTTTAAAAATAATTTTGATTAAAGTAATTTATACTTTCAAGGAGTCATTGTGGAGCTCCCACAAAATATTCGCAGATAACTATGTTCACTCTCCAAAAAGAAAACAGTTTCCTCCAGAGTCAAGCAACAAAAAGATTTCTCCTAGAAATTTTCAAGAAAACGTCAGTAAAACATAGCAATATGTACTGCAGAGACAGCATCCTAACACAGTAATATAATGAGTATTACGGTTTTGTTTAAAAAAGTATCTCACAGCAATATTTTGGCTCTTATCTTGTATTTGAATTCCTTCCTGTACCACTTCATTTCATAAGCTTACCCTCAATCCTCTTACACACATTGAATGTTGCAGACCATGCTGTCAGAAAGGCATAAATAAACAAAACTTATGGGGCACATTTCTCACAACATTAGCCTTTACAGCTCATTTCCAACTTCTTTTAATTCATCATCATCTTTATAAATATTTTTTCAAGGTTTGACAAGACTGGATCCTCTTGTTGACTCAACAGAATCTGCTTGAGGAAGTACTTGATATGTGAAAAGGCAAATCTTAAGTTACAACTATGAATGTCCATTTTGATTTTCATTTGTTTGCCCTGAGTATCATTTTGTAAATGAAACCTTTGAAACAGACGTCAAGACTTCAAGCACCAAACTGAGTTCTGCTAAGTTACCCAATTTGCACATTACATCCATTTTGAGCTACCTTCATTCAAATGTACAGATCCTCATTTTGCAAAAGTTTTAAAAATTGGTTTCCTCTACGGAAATTAACGAAGAATTAGGCCTCACTTTTCATATGTTCAAAATGGACAGGTAAGTAAGAACAGCTATTGTACAGTTGCCGTAAATGTTTATGCTAATGTCACTGAGAACTGAGCTATTAATTCTAGAACTACTATTAAAAGCTACTTATATACTTCACTAATACATAAAACTCTTGGAATGCAAACATGAGTATTCTGGGATATACAAAACTTAAAAAACATGTTTAACACAATAAATCATTATTTATTCTGGAAAATCAAAATTGTCTTCATACAAACTTAACAGCAAGGAAAGAGAATACGTAAAATATGCCATGCAAAAGACATACTAATTCTATTAACAGCTCTGCAATAGTTGTGAGTTCAGGTGTCTTTCCAAATCCTTCTAAGAATTGCAGTGACATTCTTGAACATTTGTGAAGCTATGCTCTTCAAATAGGTCATTCTTGGGGTATTTGCCGAAATGTAGAAAGAAAATCACATCTTGAGTGCAAAGGTCGCCAGGTCAGGTTGGACTGTTAGCTTGTTCCAATGCTCTGCAGTGTTCAGAGCTATCAGAGCTCCTACAAATTCTTTCTGAATTATTTTTCCATATATTATTTTACAAGCAGTGCACAAACCAACCACTCTGGGACTGGCTGGGCATCAGACAGCTGCTGGTATGCTATAGGTTTCATTTGCATCACTTGTCTTCCTTTGATTTTATTTTTCCTGTGCGGTTTCTTTTTTTTTTCCTTTCTTTTTTTTTTTCTTACAATTTTTGTTATTATTTCTTTTTAATTATTGAACTGCTTTTATCTCAACTTTCCGATTGTCTTCTCCATCCCACCACATGGGTGTGAGCGAGTTTGTTTTGGATATTTTATTTTATTTTTTTTTACACAGATTACTGTTCTACACCCTGCATTAATACATACACAAGCACCCTGCAATTAAAAGCAGTAAAAAGAATATATGCAATCATATTCCAAATCAATTTGTACCTAACCCACTCAATCAGACAACTAAACGTGAAGTTATCTTCAGAAAAAAAAAAAAAGCTGACCTACACTAAAGCAAGTTCCTCCTTGGATAGGGGACAAAAGCCTTTTGGGAGAAAATGGTTTCGTTCCTGGGAAGTTTGCTTTATGCTCAAAGAGAGAGAGAAAGAAGGAAATAAAAAGCAAAAGCACAAACAGATTGACATGCAAAACAACCAATTCTGCACTGTAATATCTGCATTAAAATATCACCCTAGGTGTATCTTCAACTCCCATAATTCTGCCAAAAGGCTCACAACGTTTGTCAGTCTTCATTCTAACCGTAGGAACACTTTGTTGTGGCTGAAGCACACACTTAGACTATCTGAGCTGGAGACACCAATGAATAGCTCCAGTCCTCCTAAAAGTGACTGTAACAGGTGTTTTTTCTTTATTTTACTTCTTGGCTTTACCTATGTTTTCTCATAGTTAAACAAACTGTGTCTTGCTTAAATTCCAATTTTAATCTAAACATGAGTGGTAACAGACAGCAACAAATGCTCACATGTTTTATTTCACATTTGAAAGAAGAGCCAGGGACAGGACACAGTTTCAGCACTGCCAAAAATTGCTGAAAGACGATTTGGAAAGGATTCATTTTTGTGGTCTCAGGCGTCCAAGAGAGCAGATGTGAAGCCAAGACGGCAACAACTGAAATGCTCTAATCCCACAGGAACTATATTGTTCTAACTCGGTGTTACAGCAAGAGTCCTGTTTTGTCCAGGATTTTAACAGGACCAATACAGATGAATACTTGTATGAAGACCCTGTCTGTTTTTCAGCAGGTCTACAAAACTACCTACCTATGGTATCTATGTTAACTGTATTCAGCTATTGAGATCTAAACAAACTACAGCTTTTCCTGTCCAGGAGCTCAGAGATCTTTAGTTTAAGTTCAGGTCCTGGTCTTACAGAGGCCTTACAGTAGCTGCTTTTCAGAAGGTTCTGAGACTTGCTGTGGCCCATGGCCCTAAGAGGATAAGTCAGCAACGTACAGAATTTCCATCCTCAAAGAAATTCAAAATTCAACTCAATGCGACCCTGACAACCTAACCTAACTTTGATGTTAGACTGTCTCTGAATAGCAAGTTGGACTAGATGACAATTAGATGACACCAGAGATCCCTACCAACTAAATTATTCTGCGGTTCTGGATCAGTGTCAAGGGGAAAACCATTTACACTGCCTTCAGATCTGCAATCATCCATCAGACATATCAATGATGGTTCTAACTAGGAACAAAAAAATTTGCAAGAAAGTCCGTTTCTTTTGCCATGACCAGCAAAGGAACAGATCCGTAGCTGTACTTTATGTGAGATGCTCTAGTGCCTGCAGAACTCAGGCGTCTTGGTAGAAATAAACTGTTATGTTCACAAGAACATTCCCAGTTACACAATGCAGACATAAGGATCTGTGCAAAACATAATACATAAATAGCAATTCTTGATGCAAGAAGACTGTATTAAGATTCTTCCTATAATCCAGTAACTAGGTGTGAAGGTCTTGGGCTTTTCCTCATATCGTATTTGCTAACCTCTGTGCCTAGTCTCCTGTCTTTTTGTATCTCTTCAGGCAGGACTAACACTGGCTCAGTAGAGTACACCCAGGCAGTTCACTTGCTATCAACTTACAGTTTACTCTGTCCATCACCTAAACAAAAGAGAAAAACATATGACTGACAGAAGTCTGACCCTCCAAATAGGTCTCACCTAAATACTCTACTTCTCCAACTCTGTTCCTTGGTTTTAGGTAACTTAAAACATCACAGACACAAACACAATTTACATTATCTGTTTTATATAAAATAACGCTGTTAACTGTGCAACACAGCACATATAAAACAATGATGGTATTTCCCACAGTAATATTTCAATTAAGTGAATCTTAGGACAATAAAAGTATACTTTACCCTCCACAGTTCTGTAGCAACTGGCTGATGTGGTGGGTTATCACAGTATATATCTTCCACGGCATCCCTCCAGAACTGCATTCGCATCAATCCTATAGTCTTCTGAGTTATAGAGTCTTTAATCTGGAAAGAATTACATCTGGAGTGAAATTCACAGTGTCTTTAGGGCACCTGCTCTGTCTACACTGAAAAGACAGACCCAGAACATAGCCAAACTCAGTGGGAAAAGTGCTTGGTTCTGAATTTACATTTATTTCTCATAAAGCATATGAACACTATGGAGAGTAAAAAAAAAGTCTTCACCACAACTTGACTCTGAAACCCATGGAGATCAAGTCCTGGGCAACCCTCACCTTAGCTTTCTTCCCAGAAGGAACAGAATCAGAAGCAACAGCAGCAAGGGAGGGCAGCACCAGAAGCACAGCTCACAGAAGCTGATCCACAATTTTGCTTGGTCAGCACATTTCCTGGATCACTCCTTTCTGGCAAGCATTACCAACTTTCCTGGTTGCACTAACAGTTTCTGGCCACCTCAAAAAGAGGAGAGACTACAGCCACTACCCTCCCACAACTCTAATTGCAAACTTTCCTCCTGGCAGCTTTTCCATTGCCCAGCATCTGCCAACAAAGATCAGTGACTGATTATATCATCCAAGTTTTTGGACCTTCCACAGATAGGATTTAGCTGCACTTCACTGATTCAGTCGCTGCATTTGAAGCCAGGACATAGATACAATCACATAACAGTATCAAGGACTACAGTCTGCTTGTTACAATTTAATTTCAAAACAAACAATAAAGAGTAAAGTCAGAAAAACTATATGCATAAACAAAATAAATTGGGGGAGGCTAGCTACTTTCCAAGGGCCATTCAAAACTAGAGGTTTGTATTGGACCCTTTATTCATTGCCCCTTATAGTACAAAAAATTAATCTCAGCAAAACACCAACTACTAGTGTAATTTAGAATATTGAAACTATTATTTTACATTTCCAGAGTTTGCAAATATATTTTAATACCTGCCTGAGCCAGTTCCACATTGAAGGCTCTCAAGGCAAGAGCAGAGGTTCGAGATTCCGCAGGCAACAGCAGAGAACACAGAAACCCTTCATAATCACGTTTTCTATAAAAGGATGAAAAAATACATTTATTATTTATAGCTCTATGTAAATTGTGTGTGCTATTGCTGAAGTCTTAAAATAGTAGCAATAAATAACAGTTCAAAACTCTGACCTTGCAAAAGCAGCAACTTTTAAGCTCATTTTAAAGTAAGACAAGCTACAAGAAAGAGGGGATGCTGTCTGAACTCCCACTGCACCTCTCAAATCCAGATCTCAAGATATTTGGCCGAAGGCATGGAACAAGGCTGTGGCAGAACCGCAGACAGAATCCAGATTGTCCGATTTCCAGACTTCTGTTCCAAACCCAAAACCGTATCTCTTTCAGACATTGTGCTTTGGAGCTTGGCAGAAGAGTACTTGCTTAACCAGTAAGTTTTTGTTTATTGGCAACTATATTCAAAGCATAAAAACTCTGGCTCTTGGCAGTTCCACTGCAGGTAACTTGTTGCCAACCTAGAGTGGTATGCCTTTGTTTGGCCACTTGGGTGTGCCATTAAATTGAAAACCACCACAGTGCACAGAACCATAAATTGCAAAATCGTATATAACTGTAGCGAACAAAAACACTTGGGTCACCTCTGAAAAGCTAAACTGCTTGTTTTGAACAAGATTTTTATATACCTTCTGATAAGCCTGTAACCTGATTCTTCATTGGAGCAGACCAGCAACTCCAAGTTTCACTCCAGGAGCGGAGAAGCAGGTGTCAAGGAAAAGGCATTTACCCATTCTCATGAAGCATGCTGCTCTTATGCGTACTCATATTTATTTTGAACGTGAGCTTAAAATAGCAAAGCCCAAAAAAACCCAAGGGTTATTAGAGTTGCTACTTTTAGCATCAGACAAAAAGGAAGTGAGACTTTAACACAGGTTCTTACCCCTACAATACACAGCAGCTGACAACTTGCAACTGCTTAGTTTTCACAACAGTTGTGAAACTTCTTTTAGAGTTGGATGCAAATCCAGAAGCACCAACTGTGACATCTGTGAATTTTAGGAGGCTTAAAGGTCACCTTCATATTAAAGAACACGCACATCAAACCTCCCTCAATTAAGACACTTTCTCAAAAGTATGATCAGCTCAAAACCTAGTACTCTTTTTTTTTCCAGGCTGACTGTAGTAATATCCAGTAGTGCCCACCCTGGGCAGAGCTGCAATGTTTACATTGTCAATTTTTCCAGTTTGCCTGGGGTTTTCACACAACTCTACTTACAGAAAGGAAACAAAGAATCACAAAGTAAACAGCAATACAATAGAGAAATTCTTCTTCCCTCTAGTAATGGTGCTGGCATGTTGGGTTTGGGTTTTTTTCAATTATTCTAACCTTAAAAATTAAGTGCAGCAAAAAATAACTATGAAAGCAATCAGAAAGAAGTGTGAATTTTATGTTGAAAGTGCTCCCTTGGACATAATAGTAGAAAAGGAAATCCATTACGCCTCAGCCTGTAAAATAAAATTGGTATTGCTATAGATGATGTTCCACCCCGACTCTCTTTGTGTTTACCCTCTGTGGGTAAGGAATGAAGAAAGGAGGGAATAATCTCAAGTCTGGTATTCAGTGTTTTTCATAGTTTCCCTCTCAAATAAACATCCATATGGACCCAAAGAAGGAAGAAAAATTGGTTATGTCCATTACTGGACTTTCAATCTAAAGGAAAATTTTAAGTCTTAAAACTAATTTCTTCCACATTGAAAGACTCTATAATGATGTCAAGTCACAAGTTTGTCTTCCAGAGCAAAAACCATGAGATGGAAAAAGTTACCTGCTAGGGAAATATATTTCAAATCAAACAGCTTAAAGCTACTTCTAACCAAGTCATTTAACATAAAAAGGAAAAATCCAAGAGAAAGGACATCTTGCAGATTACAAACAGTTCCAAAACTGTACATCATTAAAGCAGAACTCAGTTGTTGTTGTTCTTAATGTACAGGAGACTCAAATTCAGAGCTGGGGAGCTGCTGATGCTTGCAGAGCCTCAAGTGTTTTATTTCTGTTCGAAGAATAAATCCTTCCTCTTTCTCTTTCGTAACTTATGAGTTCTGTGCAACATATAAGCTGCTACAAACAGCAACTTCAATTAAATTATGTGAAAAGCACAACAACCTTTCATTTTATTACTCTGAAGGCTTGTGTATTTTTATAAGTAGCCCTTTTTAATGGTTTAACAAAAGAACAACAAGAAAGTTTAAATTCAACCATCTCAGCTTCTGTGCCTTGGAACCTCACTATACTGTTCACAGCTGTTTGTTACTGAAAACATTTTACCTGAATACTAATTATATACACAGCCTCTGAGTCACCCTATTGAGTAAAAAGTAAACAAATCCTGGGTAGAGTAACCAGGAACACAAAGCTGCGATCCAAAGTTTTATCAAAGAAAACGCAGCCTGGCCACATATTGTGACGCACCTGTAAAGGTGTGCTGCTGGGTGCTGTATTGAAAACTTAAGATTGTCACATTTCTTCCCATTAGTTTTCCTACTTCAAGCGGTACTGCTGACCGCACACCTTTCTATCTTTTACAAGCATCAGCTTGGAGAAGACGATCCTGATCCACTCTTTCTATACACACTTGGAAGCCTTCTCCAGGCTTCTGTCAACCATCTAGGACAACTGTATCCAAAGAGAAAGCATTTAAGTCTTTGTTTGTACAGACACCTGTTTAATTTTTTACTTTGTACTTCTGAACTCTTGAGAACTAGCAAGTGGCTGAGGACCTTGTTTACACGTGTTGTTTATGGCCCAGAAGCCAAGCAGGAAACATGGCCTGGCCTGGAGGCGTCCGGGCTGCCCTCCTGCTCCTCTCGGAGCATTTTGGATTTGACTAAAACCGGGTACTTTTGAAAACTAGCCATCCTCCCTCTCCCGCATTCAGGTCAGAGAAGCTACTAGAGCTGTCTGTCCAGCTGGGAGATTTCCTCTGCTTTCGCCCGTTTTTCCAAGGAGTGCTTGGGCAGTTTGTTTCTCTCCCAGTAGCTAAGAAGATCTGAAAGCGCCTCTTGTATTTAAACATCCACTTCGGAGATCCTTCTCTCCAAAGAGCCGAGACAACGAAACGGAAAAGTCTGGTCTTTCCAAAGCAAAAGCGGGGGAGGGAATGTGCCGGGTACGCGTTAAACCATCCACGGAAGCTTCACATGCGTCTCGAATGCCCGCTGCTGCCCCCGCCAAGGCCGGGCCCCGGCGCAGGCTCCAG
>VZRU01020551.1:378-17951 GCA_013398155.1 Pedionomus torquatus | reverse complement strand
CCGGTGCCGGTGCCGGTGCCGGTGCCGGTGCCGGTGCCGGTGCCGGTGCCGGTGCCGGTGCCGGTGCCGGTAGGTGGCACCCGAGGGGGCGGCGGGCCTGCGGGGCCCCTGCGGCCTTTCGTTGTCCTGCAAATGGCGTCGCCCCGCAGCCGTCGCCTCGGTGTCCCCCGGCCGCCAGGGCCATTCGAGGGGAATTCCTCTGCTCCCTTGAAAACCGGGTCCTTGGGGCTTCAAAGCGTTGGGCCCCCCCAGAACTTAGGGGGGTGAATTGTAAAACTTAGGCGCAGCGTGGCGTAGGAGACCCTCGGGATGGGCTGTGGGACTGGGGAAGGGCCTCTGGGTGGGGGAGGGAGCGGAGCGGGGCCGTTCTGCCTGGGCAGCAAAGCTGACCCCAGGGCTCAGCCCTCGGTAAAATGCTGTGGTTTGGGTTTGCAGCAGAAGCCCTATGTCCTGCTCTCGGCTGGGAGAGGTCCTCCAGGCCGTACAGGATGGCTGGAGTTTATGCAGAGACAGGAGGGCCCTGCTAGCCCAGTGGCCGTGGCCAGGCTAGCCATACGCTCACAAAGTTTGGCCTGTATGGGCGCAGGCCAGCAAATTCTTACAGAAGTGCCACTGTGCTTAAGAACAGTTTCATCTTAAAACTGCACCAGCTGAAGTTATTAGTAAATAGCCCAACCTAGTTATTAGTAGAAGCAAGAGCAGTATGGCTTTTCATTCTATACCCAGCCTTGCTGTCCTCTAACCTCCGTTTTATAGTACAGCGAGTTGTTTCAGGGAGTTAAACCAGCAGAAATTCACCCACTGGTCATTTTGGGTTTTCCTGAAGTAGTTTCTCTGCCAGTTTGGTGCCTTGAATCAGTTCAGTGCCATCTTGAATCAGTCAGCCAGGCATCAACGCCAAGCAAGGGGCTGTGGGCTGGAGAGAGGGCAGGATCGCGCAGTCTGTGGACGGTAATACAGATGTTCATTAGCTTAACTGTAAAGTGAAGCCACGTGGTAAATACAGGGAGAGTTTTGAGTGGGCAGCAACATTCAAGTGACAAGATATCTGTTTGGAAATGAAAGCAAGCCTTTATTTTGTGTCACAGACCAGGAGGAGAGGTAGGTTAGGGATCTCACTTAAGCATTATTTATTTTATTGCTTAGTGGTCCTTGTGGGTTTACCCTGAGCCTTTCTTCTTCCCTTTCCCCTGCCTCTAAAGTTCTCTTTGTCTTGAAACTCTGGACCTTGTTTTAAAACCTTGCTATGCCCTGAGCAGGATTTATTGTTTGTCAGGGCACCCAAAGGAGGTCATTTAGCTTTGGGTGGAGGCTCAAACTGCTGTTGTTTAAGTTTTCAGAGAGAACCCCTAGATAAATGAATCCAGCTCTTTCAGCTGCTGCCAATTCCTGGCAGAAGGGTTACATAAACATACTCTAAGCCTCAAGGGTATTATAAATAAATCTTATAAAATATTAACTTTTGTTAATCTCTGAATGAACCAAAATGGCGCTAAACTGATTTAAACCTTTAGTAAGCAAAGAATAAACCAGGCGTCGTATAAAAAACAATAATCCTGACCTCTTTCTTGGTGTGCTGACATTTGTTTCTTATTGGTTTGTACCTTTACTGTCCCCATTAAATGACTGGTTGGTTTTTTTCCTTAAACAAATGTTTTACCTATTGTGTATAGTTATTGAAAAGCTTCTTCAAGTCTGCATTGATTATGCTAAGTTAGCCTTTTATGTTGGCAACACAGTAGTAGTTTTTGGTTTAATGTTTTAGTGAGTTTTTAACACTGTATACAAAAACTTATGCTTACTAAGGGGCATCTACAAACTTTTTAAAATGATCTCATTGTGTAAAAAAGCACATTTCATCACCTTTTCAGTATTTCTTTCAGAAGCTGAAAGATGATTGCCTTTCTGATGTGTACTTCTTACTGAAGTATTTTGTCCAGCTGACTCCTCAGAGAAAACTCTGAAATCTTGGGCAGCAGTGCTAGTGACAACAATGGCTGATTGAGGTAGAGATAATTCAGTTATTGCTCTAACCTGGAATTTCTGGAAAAAAACCAACAAGTTTTGTGTCAGGAAATACTGAGTAGTTATAGCCGACCCTTGTTAAAAGAACATCTAGATATTATTTGTCAACATATAAATGAGAAAAAGAGACCCTCAATTGTCTCATGATGGCCAAATAGAGGCTGAAGTTTAGGAGGCCTACATGTGTTCCCGTGCTTGTACCAAAAAAGCCTTCATGAAGAGGAAAATGGGGGAGAGAGGCCTGCTTCAGAATAGCCGGTGGCCGGAGGCTGAAGTGTTCTCTGGGATATAAGAGATCACTCACCTCTAGCGATGACAACAGAAATATGGACAGGTCTGTTTTCTAGACTCACATGGGCAAGGATATATTCTCTCACTCTCATTTTCCCCTTCTAAATAATTCTGGATTTTTTCCATTATTAGAGTTAAGGAAAAATCTGTGTGTAGCAACAATAGTGTTTCCTGTCCAATTCCATGCCACAGTGAACAGGCATATGCAGTTATTTTTACCTGTCCTACTAAAAATATTCAACCAAAAATCTTTGTTTAAAGGAGTACACTAAGAAAACACGTCTAACTGCAGTCATTCCATTGCTGGCCACAGAATAAAATATATTAATGCATGTGGTAACAGGCACTGGGCCACTTTAAAACACAGTTTACCCTTTTTCTGTGGTTTGTAGGTTTAAGTCTTTAATTACAAAGTAGATGGAAAGTTCCAAAAGGATGTTGCAGTGAAGGGGTTTCATCTTTCTTCCTGGTGCATTTGTTTATTTTTTATAGTTTTGTCTGTAGATAAACGTGCTGGCAATCTTTCGTTTATTTCTTGTTATGCAAAGGTGTCTGACTTATGGAGGATGAGGACCACTGCGTTCTTCCTTGTCTGTGTGCTGCGGGACCAAGCTGGAGTGACTGTCCTTCAGAGGGAAACAGTTCTTTTCTTTATCCACCAATGCCTTTGCCAACTGTGGGCACACTCCACTGTGCTTAGTGGGAATTGCTGCTTATCTGGTATTCTCAAGCTCCTGTGGGTTTACCTGAGATTCAGTTTTACTCTATGAAACAGATGAATCTTTCAAGGCGCTTAACAAACTCCATCAAGTAAAGGCCAGATATTACCAACTTTCAAGTACTCCTGGTGCAGACTGCAGATTGGTGAGTGAAACAGTGGATATTCAGGTCATGCAACTTTTACTGTGTGATACCTTTGATACCTATCTTTTGTTAGGATAGTCTCTTATATCTTTTTAACCAGTGGAGTAAAATAGGTCTTCTACAGAGAGTAGTTCAGAATAAGGACATAGCTTCAGCGCTCAGATCATGCTAATTAATGTTAATCTCTCTACTTGTTGTAGGTTACTGACCCTGTCTGACCAGGGAGCTCTCCACAGCTGTGCCACCTTCTCTGAACTCACAAACAGGCAGAAGCGGAATTTGGGACCAAATTTTCAGGGGCTTAGAACATCCTAACTGCCCAGCTTCCACTTTGACATCAAAATAAGACCTTCAGCATTAAGAAGACTTCACTATTAATTTAGTGAGTTCCTTCGAAAATCCTGCTCTTTGGGGACAATGTCCTCTCTTCAGAATTTTGTCTCTAGTTTTTTCAAGAGCCATCCTAAAGCCTCCATACTGTCACGAGAAGAGATGACTTATCTGGCTGCCCTTGCATAGAAGCACAGGCCCACACAAAGGGTTTGGTTCCATGCTGTTGCCTGGGGTGACACCCATACAATATCAGATGCAAATACTGTGAGTATTTGAATGAAATTCACAAAGTGTATGCTTTTAAGATAAAGTAAAGGCAAGTCCTTCTGCTGCTGCTTTGGATGCAAATGTATTTGTAATGATCTCTTGTTTTTGAACGTATCCCTTATCTTGCACCTGTTATCATCTCTGTTGTAAAAAGCTTGGAGGTAAGCTTGCCAAATGATACGCCCCATCTGTGCTACCTGGATAAACAGCGTTAGCAAGAAACATGCAAACTGAAAAGCCACAGATTCTTGACAGATGAGTACCAGCAGTGTTTCTTTGGCTGGCAAGACCAAGGTCTTTGTGTTCTTTCAATAAATTTCCAGCGTTTTCTTGTTCAAAATTCTTGTGCAGTTGTTGAGAGGGAGATGAGAGAGAGGGGAAGCTGGGGGTGTGCAAACTTATTCTTGGCATGCAGGTGAAGTCAGCTGCAAGTAGAACAAGGATTTCAATGGAATCCACCAAGTGAATGCTTTTTGTTTTGTTCTTGTTTTGTTTTTTTTGCCAGAGCCAAAACAGAACTAAATGTTGTGTCTGCTGTGTTGGAGGCAGGTGTTATAAACAATGCTCTTGGTTACATATTTCTGCTTGGACCCCTGCAAACCAGACTAGCACTCAGAAGGAGGGAAGGTGAATAATGTGAAACTGCATCACTAGGACATGTCCCTGGCAAGTCTGGAAAAAAGTGTCAGTAGATGTGGCAAGGTGAGGGAGCCTTCAGGCATTTTGTCAAAGAGGCAGCAGTAGGAACAACTTGTTCCAGAACCTTATCATGTTCTATTGAGATCGCTAAATTTTCCTATGTTTTCTTTCTTTAGGAACTTGCAAAAGGGAGCACTGTTGAGTAATTAAAGCACAAGGCTGACAGCTTGGTTTCTGAAGTCCTGTCACTGAGTTCCTGTTACAGCATATGTACTGCCTGCGATAGTCACATCTGAGAGTGGCTGACACTTCACAGTCGCTGGATCAGGTCATTTTAACGGACATCTTTAGCTTTGACATCTCAAGGTCTTTTGCGTGTACTGGACACATTATTACTGCATATTAGCAGGGACATAAGGTGCTGTGAGACCTGACCCACCATGGAAACATCCACAGACCTGTTTCCACCTTTGCTACCTGAGTCAGAGGGGATGAGACCAGCAGCACTCGCTGTGTGTGGGAACCGCTCCCTGTCCTGCTGGTCATCCTCTGCCTTGCACTCCCTGTGCAGATGTGCTGGTTCTTGCTGCTTTTGTGTGCTAGAGCAAGATAAAGGGTAGAACTTGGTGTCATGAGTACCCTTTCCTGGACCTTGGGGCAGGGGAATTCACCCAGGGCCATTTCACCAGGAGATAGAAGTAGGGCCCACATTCCTTTTGGTGCCTGCCACACAGGGTCTATATCTGCAAGAACTAGGAAGGTACCGCACACCCTGATCTGCCTGAGCCTTGTCAGTCAACAAGGATAATTCATAAACTGGTTATGCTGGCAGAGTCCATGCTGACGGTGTCTTTTGGCACTTGGATACATTTCACCAGACACAAGCCAGGAGCTTCTGCTGTTTAAAAAAATGGTGGCTTGAGGGGATCCCTCTTCATTATGGTCAATTCAGCCTGACCTGTCCAGGAACTTTAACCAGGTTCCAAACTCTTGCAGGGTTGAGCATGCTGCCAAGCAGCTGAACAAAAAATTACAGAATTGCTGGCAGGGCTATGACATCCCAGGCACCTTTGTTGCCTCCAAGGCCCTTGTAACAGCTTGTAAAAGGGCTTAGGGAGAACTTTGTGTGGAACAGGCATTCCTGGTGTGTTGCTGGCCAGGCAGTGTGCCAATCTCAGGGTGAGACTGTGCTCTGGGTAGCTCACCTGTAACCAACGCCTGGCAGCAACATGTCCATAAGTTACCGAGCTGCAAGGATGCAGGCAGGGATTCAGTCCACCTTAACTTCTGCTCTCTGCCTTGCAGTCCCAACCTCTTTCCTGGCTCACAGTATGAAAGTAACCTCTTCTCTTGCCTTCCTCCATCCCAGCCCCTCACGGCAGGTGCCCAACAGTCCCCATGAGAGTAGGTTGTGCAGTCACACAGGAAAATGCTCAAACCCTGCAAGCTTCTTTTTCAAAAAAGGTTTCTCTTTGAAACCCATTGTGCAAGGCTGCTAACCCAACTGAAATACTTCTAAATGATTTGATAATTTTGTACAGTGCAGACCATAAGGGAACAATTGTAGGAACAGGGCTGCAGAATACAGTGTTGAGACACCTGCATAGGCTTCTGAGACAGTGCAGCACTTGTTCTGTTAACACTCATTTTAAAATGATTGTTGAGAGGTTATGAGGTTTCCTGGGGTTGGTCCCTGAGGTAAGACATGCTGGTGTGCAAGAAATGCTGTGACGGCTGGCTCTACCAAGATAATGGCATGTACAGCCACATGCAGAAACAACATTTTCAGTGCCCAAAAAGTTTTCCTGAAAAAATCTTGGGCGCTTACAGCTCCTCAAATCAGCAAGCAGAGTGTGAATGTCCAGTGAAATTGCTTTCTGCCTAGACTTTAGTTAAGGCAGCTATGTCCCCTTCTGAAATTTAGCCTGGTTCCTCAGGGATAACACAGAGTGTTCCACCCTGGTCACACTGATCCTGCTCCAGCTCATATCAGGATCTTGCTCATTCTGCCATCCACATGAGCATTCATGTCTGCATCTGTTCACTTACATGACAAAAGGAAGCCCAAGCACTGGGTAGAGAATAGCTCTAGTTGGCTCTGATTGGAGCAGGAAGGGTGGACTAGATGGTCTTCAGAGACACTTTCCAGCCTCTGAACAGAGTCTGCTGATTCTATTATTCTGTGGCTGTGAAAAATGCAAATGATGGTACCAGTCTTCACTGGATCAACAAAAACCACTTGAGTATCCTTGGACAGGGTACAGACTATGTAGCAGGACTCGAAAGTACTGCAGAAGCCTGTAGAGGAACCAAAGAAGTGGACATTTTGGTTGTGGATACCAAGGTACCTGCAGTAACATAGAAGTGCTTCAGGGAAGTGGTCAGATAGTAAAATACCCATGAAGCCAGGCAATAATGACAAATTTATTTTCAAAGGTTTGGGTTTTTTTTTCTTCCCATCCTCTGGTCCCAAGCACATGAGAAACCTGCAAAGCAGAGCCACCGCAGGTAGGGAAACATCATATCATTCAGCAGTTAGCATCCTTGCTGGTTTACAGAGCGGATTGCTACTTCTCAAAGAGAATCTCTCTCAACTCTGCTTGGCCAAAGCAATTTGCCAGAACTTGAGCAGAAACTGGGAGGATCTTCTCAGAGGACTTCAGGGCACAAACATACATGGTATTTGTAATACTGAAATCTGCAGTAGTAGGTAGAAACATTCTCCCCCAAAAGTGCCCCTTATCAGCCAGCCATAATAACTAGCAGAGAACAGCAGTTGCTGGAAAAATTAGATGCCTAGCTACTGCCCCACATTGTTTCTGGTGATGTGGAATCTCAAAGCATTTCTAAAACACCTTTTAAAACCAACTGTTTTCAAATTCACAGACAGTCCAGAGTTCAGTTCTGAGCATTATAAATGGTCGTGGCTAATTAACTGCAGCTAAAACAGTGAAAAGAGTTGCAGGGCAGACGAAATCAATGACAAAACACTCTTGGAGAGCACAGAATGGGGAAAAAGTGCTGATGTAGAAAGGTGATTTATGGTGATTCTCTGGTTGCTGAAACAGAAGAATTATTGAGAACCTTAAGGAGAAAGGAGCTTTAGGCTGGAAGATTGACCACTAAAAACCACAGGGAAGTAATCCTTTCTGCATCAGTATGGCAAAGCTTCAGTTCTGGGAGGGAGGTCAATGTAGGTCAACACTTGCACTGGAAATGCTAAACTGGGGAACTTCTCTGATTGCCTCCTTCCCCGACGTTTTCTCTTCCCCACCCCCTTTGACAAAGGGAAGCCAGTGCATTTCAGTGTTGCGATTTCACATACTGAACATTCAGCTCCGTGGTCTTAGTCCTAATTAGGGACTTCAGCACTAGGCAGCCTGATGCAAAGATAAAATAAGTTACTCTGAGTACAGTGATTCTTATTTTTGCCTACAGTTAGCAAGTTACTAAATGTGGCTGGCACTGGGATTTGGCACCTGTGAGTGTAGGGGGTCCTTTCCTCACCTTTTATTCTCTATAGACCATTATCATCTTTTAACAGAAAAACATTTCAAGATCTGTCTTGTACACATACACAGCTGTGAGTTACTCACAGCTGTGAGTTACTTTGTGGCCCCCAAGTAGCTGCATTAAAAATAAAACAAGGAGAAACTTTTATTCGAAGTACCGCTTTTTATGCTTTCCTATAATCTGAAAACATTGTGTGAAAAGACCAGCACTCCATATTATACACAAAACGTAATATTCCAGCCTGATGTGTAATTCCACTGCAACACAGGAGAAGAATCTGTGAAAAGTTAGTATGTTCATTTTTGAGACTTAAACTTCTTTTTGATGGAGTTACATGTTTGAACAATCATACTGCTATGTTTGGACAGTTACTATATGACCATCATAAGCTGCAATTAGAAATAGCTGTCTCACTTCAAAGATACCGTTTTCTTTGTTTCAGGAGGTTTCAGCCAGCAATTACTGCAATTTGATGGCATTTCAATAGCCAGTCTCTAGCAAACTCCTATGATGAGTCACAGCATTGGCAAAACATGGCAAGTGTGGTGTTGTAAGGTCATGTAACAGCAAGTCAGTGTCTTCAGCTAATATTTGAATGACAACCCTCTCAAGCAGACCAGCTTTTCAGAAACTGCTTGTTATTCACACATAATGATCTGGATTGCAAAAACAATCCGTGGAGGATAGAGCTAATAAAAAAAGCAGCCAGTTAGCACACACTTCTTCATTTAATTTTATTGTGCGGAAAGAGGCATAGTTTTCTCGCACGAGAAAGGCACTGCTGTTGTCTGGAAAGTTTCCTTGTGGCCCCACAGCTTTCAGATTGCTCCAGTCAAAGGTGTCAATCTGAAGTTTGCTGTACTTTCACTGTTGTTGACTTGTACATCTGTATGTATTTCGCAGATCAGCTTTATTTGAAAAGCAATGTATATCTGGCTGTAAAGTATTAGTCATTACTTTGGCACCATTTAGCTGCAAGTATTAATCATTAATCCGGCATCGTTAAATGCTGGGTTTGTATTCTAATTTCCTTTGTCTTGATTGTAAAATAATGCATTGCAAACAAAATGCAAGATGGCTTTTTGTTTCCTCTGTTCCAGAGATGCATTTCAGCAGCTGCCTGTTGAGCTGCTTTCCATCGGAGAAGCAAGCAAACCTGCCCAGCACAGCGAGGCACTGTGCGGCTTCCTGCCCGCCATGACTAACGCAATTACACCAGAAGGAAGTTTAAAATAACTTCGTTAGCGTTTGGAGCATGAGGCTCATCTTCAGCCAGACCTCAGACTGTGCTTTCCTCAGCATTTGGATCACTGAAATACTCTTATATAAACCTAATTGACACAATTAGAAGAATGACTCCTTACAGATGTGTTGCTGTAGCAACCTGGGGGAAGGGCAGCCAAAGTGCCCTCCATATTTAGCAAAATAGTATTAATCATAATAGGTAGAAGCACTTTATCCTTTTTATAAGGCACTTGCTCAGGAGCCAAGTGCCGTAGCATGTTGCAACAAGGATTACTGCAATGGAGTCGAGATAATTTGAAGGCGAGCTAAAATTCAGTAACAACCAAAATTACATGGAGACAAGACATAGTTAAATGTTGCCCCAAATCTCCCTGGATTAAGGGAGTCGGGTTAGCTGTTTCAGGCTTTGAGTCTGCCACCATAGGAGCACTGGGGGAAGAAAAACCAAAGGCATCCATGGAAGCAGGAGGAGGCCTAAATTGCTGAGCTCGTCTCAGGTTTATCCTGCCGATGGACCCAGTTGCCCAGTGAGAGCACCGTGGGCAGCACCTGCCATCTCCCTGCTGTTAGTGGGACTCCAAGTCGCTCCCTGTTGTTGGCAGTGGATATGGGCATGTCTGCAAGTGTGGATGGGCACTGGCAGCCTGGTGAGATGGTAACAGGTCTGCTGTAGCACCCCTGAGCGAGAGCTTTGCAGAGTGGATCCAAATGGATTTATTCCCTCCTGTCCCAGAAAACTTGCACGTTTCATCCAAGCAGCATGGTTTCTTTGAAGGGTCGAAGGCACCATGTGTGTTACCTGAGACTCGCGACTTGGGCTTGTTTTCATTAAATCTTTTGACGTGAAGCCAATGGTAAGTATTTTGACTGGTATGATTATCGCTTCAAAGTTATTATTTTAACTAACGCCGTTTTAAGCGTTGTCTTGATATCTTTGCAACTTGGAGAGTCACATTGTGTTGCTACAGAGTACAAGAAAAACCTGAAGCTGGTGCTGACTGGGACTGAATAATGGGATCTCCATTGCCAAGGTGGAGAGCAAGTGAATAGCATGACAAAACAAGCAAGCCTGAAGAAAACCCAAACACTTATCTTTTGGACGATCATGGAAAATACAGATTAAAAGGGATCTTAAGAAGTCATCTATACTATCCCACTCTCTATAGATGGATAAATTTTATCTCTGTCATTCCTGACTGAGTTTTATCTGATTGCCTTTTAATAAAGATTTACAGTCCCCAGGCAATCTATCTTAATGCATCCCTGGCCTTATTTTTAGAAAGTTTTTCCTAATGTCTAACCAAAGTCTATTTCTGCTTCAATGGAATGTCTTATTAATCTGCAGTATCTTTATTTTTGAAGATGCTCTCATATTTCTGTCAGGTTTCTCTTCACTAGAGCCAGCACCCTCTATTTGTTCAATCTTCCCACGTAAGTTGTTTTTCTAGAGCTGTCCTCATACATGTTGCTCTCCTCTGTAGTCTGATGAGTGTTTTATCTCTCCCAAGCATGGTGCCCCTAGCCAGGCTCACTGAGCTCCAGCTGAGCTTTGCCAATACTGAGAAAAGTGGAAGAATTACTTCATGTGTTTTATAGCCTCTATTTATATTTGTACCTCTCAGTACGTAGTTTTGCTTTTTTTGAAAGAGTATGCAACCTCCTCCAGAATACTTCTGCAGGGCTGCTGCCTACTCATTTGCTCTTCAGTCACTGTTTTTGTAGTGGATTATCCTTGAGCAGACATAAAATCTTGGATTTCCTATTTTTTAAATAGCATCTTTTTTTTTTTTCCCCACTAACAGTCCTGGCTATTTCATTAGTTAATGTGACATGGCTCTGCTGAACAGTAAATTTGTATTTCTTCCAACTTCCTTTCACCTTTATTTTTTAAGCTTTATCAGGCTGTTTTGTGCCTGGGATCTATAAACCTTCAGCTTTGCTCTAATTATAGTTGCAGAGCTCAGGTACAGTATGTTCATGTTGAGCTGGCACGTGGGCCCTTCTCTTACCCCGTGGAAGGTAGGCTGGTACGATTAGAGCTGTTTGACCTGTTGCACCATTGGAAGCTCAGCTTGTCCTGATAGTAGCGCAGTTATGTTTACTGTCCTTGCAGCTCTGGCAATTACGTCTCATTACACCACCTTAATTATTCAAGCGCTGACATTTGAGTGATAATACGTCTAAAATTTAGGCAGAGAGAAAAAGAGTTCTTTTAACTTCAGCGTCTTTTATTTAGCTCTTCTGCTGAACTGCCTGTTTTCTCAGAACACATTCCTCACTCTGTCACAACCAGTCATGATGTTTTTCCAGAAACCCTGGAAGACACTCTGAGGCCCTGCTTCTGCCAGGAATTTTTGTTATTAAAAAACCATTTCTAATACTTGAGCACTTTAACCACAGCAGGATGGAAGACGTATCTTTCAAATACATCAGGCAGCGTGTTTTGGAGCACTGGCACAGGTGAGACAAATGGCTCTTAGCACATCAGGTGTTGGGCTTGAGCCCTGGGGAATCCCAGGTGCTTGGAGACTGAGGACATCACTGTCAAGTTGTCCCATTCTGTCACTCTGTCACTCGTAGCCATAAACATACACGTTTGGCATATATGTTTAAGAATCGAAATATACTAACTTACTTTGTCTGGGGTTTGGAACTCACACCAGCTGAACCCTCAGCAGGAAGAATGCGTCAGGAGCAGCTCTCCTTCGGCTTACACAAGAACCTTTCTAACAACTTAGAGCTATTTGAAAAGTTCTTAGGCAGCCTGCAGTAAAAAGGGTTAAGTGCAAACTACTGTCTTGCATCATCCTGATGGAGTGCCCGACTACCTGACCACATCCTACGTATGAGGAACTTAGGCAGAGCTACATGGGCTGCCCAGAGCCACGCAACAGGTTGACAACTAAAGCTGGAACTACAGGCCTCTCGCCGTGATGGCTGGACAAGACGATCGGGCTGGCAAGTTTTGCTCAAATCATCGCTGGCCTCCGGGGACTTGCATCGTTATGCAGGGAAGCTGTACGTTGCTGTGAACACGGACTTTTCCAGACTGGAAGGGCATGTGGCAGGATCCTGCCTGAAGCCTGGGGGCTTCATTAGCACAAATCTTGCAGAGACTGAGACCTCATTAATTTGTTATTGTGCAGAGCCGGTTTTAAAATGCTATCTGAAAAGAGCTCTTCAGATGACTGTAATACCAGATTCTGCATTGCGGTGTTTCAGTATGCAGCAAGCCTCCTGCACCTGGCTTCTGTGAAATGTTCAGCCCGACAGACGAGACCTCCCACGCTCATTACTCACTCAGCAGAGCTTGGCTGGCACAGGGCGCCGGCGCTTGTCCGGTCCAGCCTCAGCAAGAAAGGGAACCTGTCAATAAGTCCTTGTGATCTCAGGTCAATTCCTCCATGTGTAAACTACGTATACATGTACATACATATACACTGTATAAATAATTTACAAAATACTCAGATACACACATATATGTTTGTTTATATGCCATGCTAAAATTAGGTTTGAACATGCGAGCAAAGGACATTGTGAAGGATCACTGTCTCCTGAAGTATCATGAAATGTCACTGCCCAGAGAAGCTGTGGCTGCCCCGACCCTGGGAGTGTTCAAGGCCAGGCTGGATGGGGCTTTGAGCAACCTGCTCTAGTGGGAGGTGTCCCTGCCCATGGCAGGGGCGTTGGGACGATGATCGTTAAGGTCCCTTCCAACCCAAACCATTCTATGGCTCTATGATTGATTGTTACCAATGCAGTGCCTGAGACCTGGGAGCTGGAAAAGTCACCTCTTTATTATCCACTGCAATCACCTTGGGCTCCATTGCAATAGACATTACTTGGTCTTCCCTCAGAAGTACTTGGCCTTTATTTTTTTACCTATTGGGATGGGTCTGAGAAATGTTGGGCTCAGTATTTGCAAGAAACACCCATGGCTGAAAAGAATAACAACTCAGAATTATGGTGTGTGGCTTTGTACCCTGCAAAGACTAAGAGATCCTTCAAAAATAATAGTAATTTGTGATTGGATGGAGTCTTAGAGTTGAAATCGGAGCACATCCAAGTATATAATGTGATTCATGTTACTTGGTGCTAAACTGATGTTGCTTTTGTAACTCGCCACAGCGGAACAAAGATAGTGCTCACTATTTTAGGAAGTGTATGAATCAGTGGGAGAGCCGAAAGGAAACAAATGAATTGCTGGTGAGACTAAAAATGCCTCAGAGATGTGAACAGTGTGTGTCTGCTGACTCTGCGGTTGTGCCGAAAAATTCAAGGAAGGGCTTTAAGCACGGCTAGCCACACAGCAAAACACACTTTGAGCTGGCAATTTAAGGTGGAAGCTCTCTTGCACCCTCCCTGTCATTCCCACATGATTTAAGGCACAGATATGCAGCAGACAAACAAACCTACTTATCCTCTCACTAAGCATGATGTTACAATCAATATGAAGATGAATCCAGGACAGGAAAATAAATTATGGCACAGGGGTAAATTCCTCCTCCACTCAACCTGTAGTAGGTGCTTAAGAACAACTTTTTACCAATGTGAAGCCGTAGCAACTTTCACCAGCGTTGATCAAGCCCACTTGCCTTGATGGGCTGTGGGATGCCCACCATCCTAAGGTCACCACTGAAATTAAGAACAAAAACAATGTGTTAATAACCATGGTAATAACCCATCAAACATCAGGAGCATGTAGGAATGTCAAAAGTGTAACAAACGCATGGTGAATGGCCAAGTAAAAAATTCAGGGGTCATTTCTCCTTCGGGTGGTAAGAGCCCTTTAGTTGACTGTCTTAAGCAGGAGACCTGCTGGAAAGCCTAATGACAGGGCACAGAGGAAGCCAGCCAGGCAGCACCATTCCTGCTCCTACCCAGGGATGCAACAGGGGCTTTTATTACCAGCTGCTTGAAGGAGAGGACTAGTTCAGGCAAGAAGCTGTTTCCTAGTCCCAGACACAAATATGAAAGGAGACAGAAAATCCCAATGGAAAAAAAATGTATGATGAATGCCTCTGGGCTCAGGAGAAGAGTCGTTCACATATAGACACAAGCAGAGGCTGGCACTGCAGTCTGGCACTACCTACTGAGGCACCCCACAGGCTCCAGCCCGAGCTGACCATCCTAGTGCTGTCACCAACGGTGCTCTAGAAAAAAGCAGAGTTATTCAGGCCATGAAAATCTATAATGACTTCTGAGGGGATTTTTATTTTGATGTGATGGAGGAAAAAACTCAATGTTTGGCTAAAGCTTACCGTTATTTCTTTAATCTGGCTATGATTTACAATGGCTTCCTGCCAATAGCAATTTGGAGACAAAATTATACCTGGTTTTGCTCTGAAACAATATGAAGAGGGGGGATTGCATTTTGACAGTTTCTAAGAAAAAAGAGGGGTTTTTTTTCTAACCAAATTACTCTTTTCTGAAAAGGATGACAGGTTAAATCTTTTAAGATAATAGTTCTTCCACAGAAAACTGAATCCCTCAGCTTTTTCAATCTGGTTTGGAAGATCATATCCAGTAATTTCTGCCTCCTTGGATCTCACTCAGCCAAATCACGAGGCTCCTAGTCACATCAAAATTGGATTCTTGAATTTGCTGAATTCATGCTCTAGAAATATAGAAACAGGTCTCTAGCGCCTGTTTGTTATAAAAGTCTGGAAAGGCCTTCTCTTACTCAAAATTTTAACTTGCTGCTTGGGAAAATAGCATTAGAAACTTGTGACTTGCAGCAGGAACAATCAGTCTCATGTCTTTAAGCCAGTGGTTCAGACATTTTTGCACAAACTGAAGTCAGAAGAGGAAGAGCAGGAGAGGAACTCCCAATTTTCCTTGGGATAGATGTTTAAATCTAGAGGTCCACTGCAAAAAAGGATTGACTTTTGTGCAAGGACGCCAATGTCAACTGTGCTTTTTAAAGCTTGGATCCGTTCAGACTGCTTGTGCCTTAAACAAGGGGTGTTTGTGCCTAAATTTGAGTAGAAAAGCTTAGACTCTTTGAATAGCATAGTATCTTTTCCATAGGAAAAAACCCACAAGTGTATTCCACTGTGGTTAATCATAAATTTGAGCTGTTTTTTAAATGATAACCCCCGACTATTTCTGCATATCGCATTCAGCAGGGCAGACCTGTCTGGCAGCGGTGATCTTCCAGAGTCCTACAGAATCTCTTCCCATACAGAGCAGGACTTTCTGCTGCAGCCAGATAGAAGCTGTCTTCCTCAGGGCAAAAGGCACTGGACTTGGTCGTAATTAGGTTCAGGGCGTCAGTTTTTAACTGAACATCAGTTTTTAAACTGGAACTGTGGTTTTGGTAGCTGTGCTGCACTGACCTTAAACCGATGACCCACATTTCGACAAAGGAGTGGAGGTTCCCGTACAGATAGGTGGGGTTTGTGCTGCACGGGAATGATGGATTTGTTCCCTCAAGTCACTCAGAATGATATCAAATGGTTTATTACGCATTTTTTTGGAAGGATTTTTTTATTTATCTTTGTCTGGAGGATACGTCTTCTCCAAAGTTTAGAGGGAGTTGATTTTTTAGCCTGTGCAAGCTCTATTTGCCGTCATGCTCGCCCCTGCTACTCGATGTTTCTCATGCAGAGGTGATCACCTCCCATTCAGGCAGGGAGGGTGGAGGAGCAGGGCCTCTCCAAGAGGCACGAGACATGGCAGCACTTTCTCATATGCTCAATGCGCTCATGCTAACTCACGGTCCCTGTGGTAGGAAGGTCCACAGTGTAGGACCTTGCGTAGGATCTTGAAAAATCAATACAGTTCAAATAGGAGGAGGCCCCTGTCCAGATGTTTGCTGTTCCTGTGACACACAGCGTGCTCTGGAGGCATGGGGAGATCTTTGCAGGTGTAGCAGTGGCCGTGCCATTAATCTGTCGCTGAGCACACAGGAAAGTACAACCGGCTGTCGGCAAACTCCTCCCAGTAACTCAGAGTCATGCAAGGGGACAGGTGACTGGAAGCCTGAAAGCTTCCCTTTGTCCAGAGATCTCTCCAGAATTATTTATGTCATACGAATGCAAGAGTCAAATTCCTCAAGGGGAGGCCATTCCCTGAGCCAGCTTTTGCATCCAGCGAGCCCCAGACCAAAGTGCCTGTATTTCTTTTGCTGTCTGAGGGCCTGATCTGCCAACCCTTCGCATCAATAGGGGGGCTAATCGATTCAGAGGATAAAGCATCTAAGGCCACAGCCTGCTCCAGTGCAGCCACCAGAAAATTTGTCCTCAGTGAGTGCAGGATGAAACGCTCGGGCTTTTGGTCACCAGGTATTTAAGTCCACGTATGTCATTTATTCCATTTCTAACCATTCATAGGCCCAAGTTCTCGTCACCTCAGGAAGAAAAGCACGGCGGTTGCCAGGTTGAGAAGAGGGGTAGCTCCCTCTGCCACCACCAGCAGGGACATTTGCAGGCAAGAATAAGCCAGTCCATTGTTTCTACCATTTTGTGTGACAGAGAATTACAGAAGATAAGTGAAATGAGGAGGAAAGGAATTGAGAGCAACGCTACGGAAAGAGGAACGCTTCTATCCCTTTAATTACTTCTCAGGGGTCTTTGAAAAAGATAAACATTGGCCTTTTAACTTCATTGCCAGTCTGTATCTCAAATACAACCCAAGCTTTCCTAGGGCTTGCCTACACTGGAAAAAACCATTATGTTAATTGATTAACATGTAATGCCTAATGTAATAGTCAATATAAACAACGACTACTACGTTTAACATTTTTTGTTGTTGCTGACCCAAGGTAACCCAGCTGCCAAACATGACAGCTCTTGTCTACACCAAGTGCTTTGTATCGCCTTAATTAACATGTTCTAACACAATGTAATTTTGCAATACAGATAAGTCCTTTGGGGCATTTATTCTGTAAATTTAATGTTGCATCTCGCCTATCTTGAACTTGCAGACACGCTCTGCTTCTGCCATCTCCCCGCCCCCCGTCAGCCTCAGAGCCTCGTCACTGGAAATCCAAGGGGCTGCCGGGGTCTCTTCCTGAGATGCTCCAACTTAGAAACTGAAAGTTCAATAAACGTACAGTCAGTTTAAGCCTCCCGGTAGTGCTGATGTTACGAAAATAAAGTTGATCTCACAATTCAGGCAGGGTTGGTTCAGCCTAGAAAAATACCATCAAATACCAGACATTTGTGAAGCTTTTGCAAAAATATCGCAAATGGTAGAGCTGGGCGGTTTGTCGGCCAAATCACACAGCCCATTCCCAGCTGTGGGACGAGACTCTCCAGCGCGGAGTTTTCAAAAATTTACTTTGTCAGTTTTGAAAAAGAAAAGCTTTGTCCTTATGACAAGAAGGAAAAGAAAAAAGAAGGCAGAAAGAAAACAAAAAAAAAAAAAAAAAAAAAAAAAAAAAAAAAAAAGAA